>WURS02000014.1:3431647-3447832 GCA_011762765.2 Rhinocypha anisoptera | reverse complement strand
CAGTGCTCACCCGCTTCATGATGGCCTCAATGTGGTGTGTCCATTTGAGGTCATCAGAAATGAGAAGACCTAAGAATTTTGTGCATGTAGAGCGGGCAATAGGTACATTGTTCAATTTTAGTTGATGATTTATCGAATGTGTGCTAGACTTTGAGCGATAATCAAGAAATACAGTTTTGCCTAAGTTGATAGATAGTTGGTTGTTATTGCACCAATCCACCATATTTGCAATCGAGGTATTAGCTAGGTGAAGCAGATCAGGTACAGACTTGGAGTGAGAAAGACAAGAGGTGTCGTCAGCATACAGTACGACTTCATTCCGAGGTAATATGGTAGGTAAATCATTCACAAAAATTAGAAACAAAAGGGGGCCAAGGATGGAGCCTTGGGGAACCCCAAGTTTTATCTCAAGGGGAGTAGAGAGAGAAGTAGCATTACAGTACTCTGACTGCTGCAAGAATTTCACCATTTGATGTCTACATGTTAAATAAGACTTAATCCAATCATGGGCCGTACCTCTTATCCCAATGTTGGCTAGCTTAATGAGAAGGATACTATGGTTGACTTTGTCAAAGGCTTTTGACAGGTCATAGAATACACCAAGGGAGTGTTCATTATTATCACGAGCATGATAGATTGAATTCAACAATTGGAAAGTAGCTGTGTTCGTCGATCTAGCTTTCCTAAAGCCATGTTGAGAATCATGCAATATATTGTTGGTTTCTAAAAAGACTAATACACGAGAATAAAATATTTTTTCAAATATTTTGGAGAAATCAGTTAGGATATAAATTGGTCTATAATTGTTAGGGTCAGAAAGGGAGCCCTTAGTTAAGAGACATTCTGGTCATTGCATTTGACATTATTTTTTCTCTGGCAGGAAAGAATTCTGCTAGATACCCAAGTTTTACATCTTTAAAAAGACAATAAAAAAGAAACTAGTGTGAATTTTCTTCAGGTTTTGTCCTTCAGCCATGCAAGGATGATAAAATGAGGGGAAATATTATAGACTTTTTAAACTAAAAACATATTGTACATATATTATTAATTCCATTGAAGCTTTGCATTTAGCTCTTCAATGAGATAATGATAAACAAGGTAGGCAAAATGATCTGTAGAAACTGTGATAAACTTTATCTTCACCAACAATAAATTTCCCACGTTTCACAGTGAATTCTCTTCAAGATTAATGTAAACCTGAGCTCCAGGAAGATGAACACTCAATAGGCTCCCAAAGCTTACTAATGAACACAAAATGATGAAATTACCCAGTACTTTGACCGATTCCAAGACAAGGGTGTCCCACTTGTCCCACACCCAGCATCATAAGACTAACACTGCTTTCCCCCTATCACCCTATGAAAAACTTCCTTGCCATAATCTCTTCCAAAGCAGCAGCATTTCAGGAATGGTTGTCCTCTCAGGAGGCAGTTCTGTATCATTTGGGTCTCACAGTACAAGGCTTGATCATGAATGGAAACTATGTAAAAAAAAAAGTAGTGAAAGGTAGTAGTAGAAATAAAAAAATACTTTAAATTTGTAATTATGACCTAAATGTTTCATTTAAAATGGTCTTTATATAACATCCCTCATATTCAGGAGACCCTTTATTTTTAACAAACTCAAGATTATATTTTTTTTGGATTGTCCAGATATCGGACTATTTAAATAAAATTCCTACTGAAAAAATGCTCACATGTGACACTATCATTTGCTATGGCTGTTTTTGGTAATACTACCTTTGTATTATTTTTTTGCCGAAAACCTCCATCTTTCTTGCTTGTTACATTGTAATTTTCTCACTCGTCACTGTTGCTAAATTTTTCTTTGAATGAATACCCAGCTGCTCTACTTCCGGTACATGTAAAATATGAACTTTTACACATTGGTGCAGCCTTTATCTCTTTTTGGCTACCATTCTCCTTGATGAAATGCTTGTTGATAAATCACTGCTAAGCACTAACAATTTTTTATACCTCGTGACCTCATGAAATTCAAGTTGACCTGGGCTAGAGCAAACATCAATTCCAAAAACAAGTAATTATAAATATTTCGGGGCCGGGAAGGCAGATTGGTAACAATTATTAGAATCAATGGCAATAATGCTCATTTGCTTCTGTTTTATATGTTGGTGGATAGCTTTCTTCCATTCTTACTTCACAATGTTTTTTTCCTTGCCATAGTTTATGAAGGTAGATATGTATCATTCTTTAACTTTTAAGTATGTAATTATGACTTTTAGTTTGTTCTATTTTATAGTTATTCTATGTAATGGGCAAAAAAAAATATATATATATATAATTACCTCCATTGCAATATATAAAAAACATTTCTGCCCTGCATGTAAAAAAGAGGTTGTGGTAGGCCAGTGGATAGAGAGCTTTCCCCACTGAACAAGGGATCCTTGGTTCAAGGCCCAATGATGACTCTAGACACAAGCAGCTACAACCCTACCTGAGTGATTTGTCCACAGTCAACTTTTTGTGTGTCCTTTGTATTTTTAAAAAAGCAGTTTTACAAACTCTAATAGTTTTATTTTTAAAATTAATTCCAAACAATATCTTGAGCTTATGCCATTTTTAAATGAAACTTTATCCTTATTATCAACAATGTTGTTGTATTAAGTGTGGAAATCATACACCATACAAGTGTGGACATCAGTGAATCCTTAGGGATTTTTGTACAAAAAGTACAACAGTCTCAATATACTTATTTGCTATATACAGTATAATATAGGATGTAGAAACTCTGTAAAAGTATTTTAGCCTAATATTCCTCCTGTTACAACTACAATAATTATTACCTATACTACATTCAGACTTTGGGTAGGAAAAGGCCCAAGGATAGATCATTTTGTGACAAAAGGGGACTTAATTAACTATATGACTTTAACCTGAGTGTGAAATATAATAACTAAACATGATATTAGCCACTGGTTAAGTGTCTTCTGTACAAGTTATTAGTTAATATTGATGATAGAATCTCATTTAATAATGCATATGCACAGAGAATCACATGAAATTTATTTCTTTCATTATATTTGTGAATTTGGAAATAAACCTTTTTTTACCAAACCATTGCACATAAAAAAATTTGACTATGGACACAATGTTGTGAGAGGGAGTGTCAATGCAACCGAGAGAAGAGGTTACTTCTGCCCCTTTGCTGAGAAAGGGGTTTGACACTCCACTGAGTAGGGTCCAAGAAAGAAGACTCCCATGTCTGGGAACTTATTCGCTTTAACCTATCCCTAAAGCAAGCTCTGTACAGGATATTAAAATGTCTCTTCCCAACACTCGGGTGCTGAGATTGTATTCCAGCATAGTGAAATCGTCTTCATGATATATACATGAAATTTCATAAGTATTCTAGGTTGTCACATTATACATTGCATAAAGCACATTTACAAGGTTCAGGCACAGGCTCATCTATGCTGACTCAAATACTTTCCATGACAATAGCTCAATAGCTTTTATCTCTCTAGTTTCTTTTTATCTACCCTCTCTAACGCCTTTAGCCTTTTGTCCTCCAACTAGGCAACCTCCCAGCCAGACCTCTCCATTTTCCTATTAAAGAAAGTACTGCTGTCTTACTCTCTCTCTATATGCACATGATGATGTATTTAAAAATTTAACTCTTGGTGAAACACTTGTCTGAGAAAAAGGACAGCTGCTCTGGACATCTATCAGTTCTAAAAAGTTTTGCTTAAAACTGGTAACATTATATGTAGGAAAATTGATCCATTAAAAAACACATCTTCAACTAGTGACATTTGGTATATTTGGCATTTAATGGCAACTAGGAAATGACCAGTATCTGTATAATATTTCATGTTACCAGCTATATTCATGATGAAATATGTCTCTGCAAATGAAAAATGCTCAATGATTATTATGAATATTTCTTTATAGAGAATTATTGACAAATGATTCTAAGGGAAAGGTTAGATAATATTATAAAATACCCGTGAGAGATTAAGCTTTTTAATCTACTGCAAACTCCAGTTAAATATTAAAATGCCATTATCAATGTAATGAATTGATATCCAATGAATTTCATTTATAAAACAAAGTCAGTTCTCTTTTGGCTAGATTATCTCATTGTGATTGATGAAATTTTTTAAAAATTATAGACCCAGGCCATTTGTTTACATGAATTCCATATGTTAAAATTTTTCTTGTCATTTATATTTTTGACATTGGTAACCTAAACAGAATAAATTTTTTACAGTCTTCTTAAACTTCCAATACCACATTTTTTATTAAAAAGTGTTGATTCCTGACTTAAGTGATCCTTGGTAGAAATATAGGCACTACCTGGCCATGTCATTTAAAAACTTTTAGTAAGGTTTTTTCGCTGAAGGATTTTAATCAGAAAAAGCATTCAAAAGTGGTTGTAAGCCTAAAAAATGTTGCTTTTAAAAAGGAAAGATTCAAAATTAAGGAATTGCATTTGTAAATTACTCGGGTTACTTGAAATCTGAACGTATTTAAATATAAATTGCCTGATAGGTATGAGAAGAAAACTTTCTGAAGCCTTGCTAGATGGTGGTGTGTTGAAAGAGATTGGAGAAGGTGACTGGAAATTTTTGGATATTCTTGCCGTCCCTGAAAAAAATTTTGCGTTCGTGGTACTTCCAGGTATTATTGTTAACACCTACACTTCAGGCACTGTTTCAGCATGATGCTCACCACACCTTTTGCTAGTATTGCACATAGATTTTCTTGCAAATTCCATATAATGCAACTCTTCACTTGGTGTCTTGCCAGTGGCTCCCAAATAATTGCCATAGGAATCATAAGAAGTAAAACCTAGATGACATCTAATAGAGAGAAAGCTAAAAAAGCATGTAAGTTTTAAAGTTTTTGCTAGGAAACTTTTTATACTATGAATTTCTAATTTTAAGACGTGATTTTTTATTTTTGTCAGTTTGCATAACCAATTGCTTATCTCTGCCAAGAAATTAAACCAGGTTTAAAAAAATATTATTAAGATGATGTGAATTTTACATGTCATTGTTCTTAATAAATGTCAGATGTCTCTTACCTCACTAAACAAACCAACCTTCGACTTGTAAACTGTTGTGCTGGAGAGGAAGTTAGATTTTAGGGATCTTTTTTCTATTAAACCACTTATAAGTTCCACTTAAACTTCAACTAAACCACTTATAAGTTCCACTATTAAACCACTTATAACTGAAATATTTCATGCTTATCGTACTTCATGAAATTGTGTACTGCTACAGTTACATCAAAGTATTCTGTAGGACACCATCTGATTGTAACAAAAACTAAGCATAAGTCATCACTAATCATAAAGCATTTGGTTGTTACAACATTTGTTCTTTAGGAACCAATTATCAGTTTTCACTTTTTAAAAATTGTTTATTGGCTAACAAAATCAAAGAAAGAAGTTTTGAATTCAATTTAAATGAGTAGATTATTATGTCATTTATAAGTGGAGTCAGTGCTTGCTTGTAGTTTAGTGATTTATGCTGCCTTGTGCTAACATAATTTGAAAACTGATTTTTAAAGTAATTGAATTCTATGTTTTTTATTGGAAATATAATGTTATCTGAAGCTAAGTGCCTAATTCTAGGGATTCTTACTCTATACACAGTCTTTACTGAGTTTTGATGATGAATGCATTGTACTGAAAATGTGTAATGAAAAAGCTCCCAAAAATAGAATTCAATGTGTTACACTAGGTGCAAATGAATATGGAGATGCATAGATGAATTCTTTCTGCATGCACTATCCCATGGAGGATAAGCATCATGGAGTTATTTGCCAAACAAAGGGTCACCATACCAACCTCTGTATTAACCAGATGTAGCTCCTGCGAATTGCTTTTTATACCCAAAAGACAATATCACAGGAATGGCCATCTCCTTGACTTAATTTCAGAAATCTAGAATGCTGATTATAACCACCATTTTGAAAGATTACTACAGAGTCATTCAGAGGCTTCGTCACAATAGATATTAGTGTAAAATGAAATGGAATATTTGCTGAAAACTAAGAATGTGTTCTTTTTTCTTTCACGGTGTATGATGCCAGTCCTAGAACTTAAGAGACACTATTTTGAGAGTAAAAAACACAGCACTTTTCCACTTTTTCTGTGGAAAAGTGCTGTTTTTTTACTCTCAATATAAATCACTTCCACCACATCACACCTGATTCTGTGAAAATTAGACACTATTTTGTACAAATCTTTAAAAATGACTGTATGTTAAAATTTTTCATGACCTGACTGTGGTCCAGAAATTCATTCACCTCAATATCTTTTAATGAGATATGTCTTTAAAGAACTTTGCATGAACATATAATGAATTCTATTTTCTTATTCTTATAGAGTGACCTATAACAGTTATCCATTAACAGGTAGATTCATTTTTCTTTTTGTATGTGAATTAAAACCGAGATTATTTTACAAGCTGCATTTTATTCTTATATCACAAGTCACAAATAACGCTCCTAGGTAGAACCTAAATTTGTAACTAAGAATGTGCTATCCTTGTTCACAATGCATACATATAACAAATGATTAAGATTTCCACTTCTGTTAATACCATGGCTGTTTCATGTAATGGAGGTTTACACTTTGAGATAGTTGTGCTTGGGATCTATGTAATGACTTTCTGAAAGTTAAAAAATGAGTAACTCAAGACATTTTGTAGATATGGAAGTTTAATTTTGTCATTTAGATTCCATACCCACATCCATCTAAGGTGTATTAGAGATTTTGAAAGTTATTAGGTATACTATAATTGTCAATAGGTTGGCAGTACTAATTAATGAATTTTGAAATTGAAATGTATATTTTTCAACATCAAAATGAATTAGGCCCTAAGAGAAAATCACAGTTATTGTTTCTTTAAATATTGCTTCTTGAAATTTATTATGAAAGAGAGGTGCCTTTTGAGAGAAGGAAATACAAATATGGAGCCCCATCTGGGCAAAGTATTACTAATAATGTAGTTTATAAGGCAATGGTGTATGACAAAGAAATTCAAATAAAATCAAGGGAAGATCAGAGGAAAATCAAAGGAAGATCAATAAAACCTTTGCAGCCAGTATCGCTACCTAAAAATGAGATTTACATACTTGTGGTTTTGTTGACACTGCAAATGAGAGAACTGTACTAATGTTCAGCCATAAGTCATTATTAGTAGGCATTCATTTTAGTACTTTTTAGGCTAAGTAGTTTCTCTGGGTCAAAGCACTTTTTCTTTACAGAATTTGGTGTAAAAACATGAGTAATTACATTGTCAGGGTATCATAGTTTGCAGGCACATGAATGATAAATATTGGAATTTTTATTTTCCGAATGCATAGCCACAATATTCCACTCTTTAAGGTTAGCTTGATAGTCAAGGATAGATTTCACCAAGTACTAAGTCAAGTGGCATGTGAAAATTCACAGGTTAGGGTAGAGGGACCAGTTACTTTCCCTGCATTACCTGCAGTGTCTCAGGAAGATCTTGTACTCATAAATCACTGTTTGGGTTTCACTGGAGGTGTTCAGAGCTGTCATCAGGATTTGAACCCAGGTCCTTCAGTACAGTATCCACCACTGGGCTACCACAACCTCTTTCCAATTACTTACCACAATTTTTAATTGATAAGCTTCTTTTCTTTTAAAATAGAATACTAATTGTCACAGATTATTGAAACCATGGTCTTTAAAATGTTTAACTGTGTTTAGCTACTTGGAAGAAAAATGTCATTTTACTTAGTGGTTGATTTATACCTATAATTTGAGAATGAAGGCTCATTTCATAACTGAATCTTCATCTTTCCATATTCTCTTTGCGCAGTGGCATCAACAGCGAAATCTTTCTCACCTAAAGCAGCTAAACAGAAATGGCAAGCTATGGAGAAGAGTATCACTCAGATTGCTCTTGGGAAGCAAGCTGTCTCTGCTCTGGAAATGGATATGGAACGGTAGGTGTAAATGAATCCTTTGGCCCTGACGAATGAAAAACTATTTTATGAAGTGGATTCCTAACTTTGGAACAAGCTAATTTTGCTCCAAAATTTCATTAATGTTTAAATTATGTATTTCTTTAGGCATGGTACACGTTTATTAACTTGTGCTTTGAATAATAAATTATTCCAAGCCTCTATTTGGTAATATATACTGCCATATGGACTTAATGAAAATTTTCTCACTTTAGATTGTTGCAGCGTCGAGACCACCTGGGACATTCACTGGAACATGCACTTCGCAAACAAAATCAAGCTGTGATGTCTCATAATACCGATGAAAGTGTTCTGACTGACTTGGATGAGCAAATAGAAGCTCTTAGAGCCAATATTGATTATGTCCAAGAGAGCATAAAAGAATGTCAGACTAACATAATGCAAATGGAAGTTGCTAAGGTATGAAATTTTAAACACTTAAAAGATAAAAAATCTTAATTTATATTTCCCCATCATAATTTACTTCATTTCAATGGTATAACATTTAAACGGTTGAAAAAGGCTGTTCTGGATGCAATTTTATATCATTTTAATATATACCATATTTTGGATTACTGAATGCATCGATGCACCTCCATTTATTAATGCCGTAGGATTTCATTCTCATGGCTCAAAGTGGTAATTGAGAGGCATTCAGGCACATACCCTTTATGAGTCTCATGATATTCTGTAGGTGCAAAGCACATTGTAATTACTACCTAGGTACATTGGCCATAATTCATTACTAGGAGATAAACAACATAGCTCAGATTTGAATATTCTTTGTGGTCCCACTTGAAAATAAAATTATTTATGTTCATGACATTGCAGAAGATTTTCAAAGAGTCCAAAGAGAGAAATCCACCAAGGGCTGAAGTATTATCATTGTACAAATTATTGCAGTTAGTAGTAGGGAGTATCTGACCTCTTCTGGAGAGAAACATTGTGTAAAGCATATAGAGAATTTTTTACCTGTCATCAAGATTTTAAGTAACTATATCTCTCACCCAATGTCATTCTACTATATATTGATGCTATCTTCCTCTCTAAAGTTGATGAAGGAATCCATAAAAATACTATGAAGATTCATTGGTGAAGAACTACCACCAGACTACTCAAAACATGTATTTTCACGTAAAAAATAGTTGCTTTCTATACTTTTTTCTGAATCAACAGAAGGAAGGAGAAACAATGTGCTCAACACTCCTAACCTCTGTCCCCAATATATAGAATTTGAGAAAGCATTACCACCCTATAAGGCTAAATGAAAATGTCAGTAATGATATGCGAACAGCACCTTTGCTAGATGACAGCATAGGGAAGGAGGATTAGAAGTATTTCATTGGGAACTGAACAACATAAACCTGTGTCAAAATTTCATCTTGGAACTTGAGAAATATAGGTGCCTTTTTTTCTTCGGTATACTAATGATGGATGGGAAGAAACTCATGGTTATTCATAGGGTTCTGGAAACAGCCCATGCTGATTGCCACCTCCATGTGACATCTCAAAAATCCACAGCATAAAATGATCCGCTTCAATATTCTCCACTCCAGATATAAAGAAGTGTTTCATGCAGAACTTATCCAAATAGTAAAGAGAGACCTTATCAAGGGACTCAAAATAATGCTGATTATGATTCAAAATTACGTCGATAACTTCTCAATTACTAGGAAAAAAAGGAGAGCTTGGACACAGCAAAAGAAAAATATGCTGTCTTTTCCTATGGTTTCCTATGTGAAATTAGCAATGAGCCTGGAAATACTCAGGAAAAATGTCATGTCAATACTTTTGTCTTATGAGGAAGCTGAAAGACATAATCCTCAACTAAAAATAAATATGAAAGTGTATGACAGAAAGTTTAAGTGCCAAAGAAAAGCAATGGCAAACAGGATTGGGAGTGACTAAATTTGGGTTATCATAGCTTGCTTATTGCATCATAGATTGCATATTGAGAAAAGGGACCAATAATGCATTTAGTTTTCTTATTATTGAATTTGAAATTTGTGGTCTGATTAGCAAATATTAGATGATCTAATAATTAATTAGACTTGAGCAGTCTATTTATCTAAGCTACTAAGTTAATATTATCTTTGGTCAGATTTTATTTATAAAGATAATTACTTAATCAGTGGCTATTTCCTGACATTTACCTTTTTTCTGATGTTGTAAAATGACTAACCTGTGGTAAAGTTGTAATTTTTAAATAGTTGTAATACCAATCATGATGGCAGTCAGTGAACAAGGCTGATTTTTGGCACTACTTTTGACTAATACTCAATTTAAAGTATTATTGTTGATAAAGTGATGAGAGATCAATAGTATGTTAGTAAAACTATTTAAAACACTATAAATGACATGCTCTGTAATATGTGTCATAAGAAATCTGTTTGGTGATTATTGGAAATATAACAAAAGGCTTCATAGTAGACCCAGCTAATGGATAGCTAAATGTTAAATTCATTATACATAAATATTTTTTATGAGTTCAAAAACTATACTATAAAATTTCAATTTTTCCCATTATAATGGAGCTGTATAATATATTTATTACTCTCTTATCAGGAGGAGGCAGCTCCAGCAGATATTGCAACATTTGTTACATCTTTGCAAGATTTGGATGAAGCACGATACATAATTGAAAAACTTTTCAACATGACTGTAAACCAGACTTGTGCTGTCTCACAAAAAGAAGGTAACATAAAGGAGATGGAGGCGCAGCTTACTCAGGTGAGTTGCCAATCACTTCTTTTCTATTGTATTTTTGCAGTTGATTGATAGAGTTTACTGATTTTCAGTAGTGACACTTTCTTATTTGAGTTGACTAAATGCTCATTAATTGTTTGATTAAGTAAATCTGACACACTTCTTGAGCTATCCCATATTTTCTATCATGAATTGCTCTATATTTGGATATTTTGTCAAAATAAAAGGTGATTTTGCTGGAACAATTGCCCTTACATGTGGTTTAGAAAAAGTTAAATTTCTTACTCCTATACTCCTATAAAAGTACATGACATACTGCTATGTTATAGTCCTTTATACATTCATGAATGTAACTCTGATGACTATAGCAAAAACCAAAGTCAGGTCTCAAGCTTTCAAAAAACATGTGATGTAAACATAACCACCATGCTTATTTTGGTTGCCCTTCTCTCTCATGTAAAGAGAGCAGTTAGACGGCTTATCATAAAAGAGGGTTAGGCTATAAGTCATGCAAGATGAGCTGATTGGCTAGAGTTTTGAACCATCAGATTGCCTATTATCTTGGTCAAACCATAGTATCTTAGCACTTACTATAAAAAAAATATGTATAAAAGTTCACCTGAAAGCTTCCCAAATTCACAATAGGAAGAGCATCATCATATGCATTTATTTTCCAATTCCAGGAAAAGAAGACCTCTGCAGTTCAGAATGAACTTCTGCAGCACGTACTGACACAAGAACAGTGGGATGTATTCGCTCGCTTAGAAGGAATTGAAACTGGGGCAGGTGATGACAAAGAAGGGACATCTCCAACTTATTCATCAAATGCCTCGTCTCGATCTGCATCACCTGAAAGGTATATCAATCATGTTAATGAATCATCCTGCTTGTTTCAACTGATAGATAGATTAACTTTGACTCTGTGATTATTTTTGATGATGATGAATCATGATTGTGTAATTTTTTGCAATTATAATGATGATAATTTGATTGTGTAATTATTAAATGGTGATGATAATGATTTATTGATTGCATATTTCCGTATTACTGAATACATATACAATTCACATAAATTTATAGCTACACATTCATGGTTAGTTTTAAAGTTTGTTGCCACTGTAACTAAAGACAATATGCCACGTTCATGTTTGGCTATCTTTAAGTTAGTGGCTTAACATTTAATTATAATATTTTCACTGAATTACTCTTGAGTGTTATTTTAATTTTTTATGCTCTCTCAGAATTATTTCTACATTTCAATTCTAATTCTCATCGTATGAAATGAAATTAGTGTATGAATTAGAAATGAAAAATTTTATTCTTCAAGCACTTTCATACGTGAACCAAATTGTTAGATGAGAAACATGATAATAGTAACAATAATGCTTTGATATAATAATAATAATTCATAGGACTATTTTGCAACAATCACAAAAGGAAGCCAAAAAAATGTTCCCAATGAAAATTTTTTACCAATCTTTTCGAAAGGCATGTGAATGATTTATATTTACTCTTATTTCCAACTATATCTGGAAAAAGATATAGTGAATTTGTTTTTTAGTAAAAATTTAATGGAGTGGTGCAAATAAATGCTCATAAATGTTTTTGCTCATTTTTAACATAACAATAAAAACATGCTTTTCAGGGGTGTCAACAATCCAGCCTTTTCGGTGATGGGTCCCCCAGCCCCTCCCTCGAATTTTGGTCCAGGAGCAAAGGCCCGCAGGAGAACAGCGTTGCCCAGTGAATTGCTTTACCCAAATCAAAACCGTGGTGACACTCGGGAAGTGTCTGGGGATGACTCCGAAAGCGGCGACATGAAGAGCATAAGTGAGGATGACGCTTCACAGAAAGGATCCCTCACTCGTGTCCCAAGTGCACCTGGTTCTCTTAAGTGAGTAATGGATTATGCTTAGTTTTGTAGTTAATATTAACACTTTTTTATAATATTTTAATACTTTCTCACCAAAAGTATTTTAGGTACATTACTTGAATGACTGAGAAATCCGGTATCCATAAAAAAAATTCTAATTTATATGGAAAATATATCATTAGTATTTATTTAACTAAAAATGAGATACACGTTTTGAAGGTGGGTCCAAAAGTCGTCATTTTTATTTCTATTGTGCAATATGTGGGTAATGCATGCTGGCAAAGTATTGCACTCCTACTGTAAGGAAGTTTTTTCTCCACCTAATTAAATGGTTTGATTTTTTTTAGTCAACTCTCTTCAGTGATTGCATTTTAAATGTTTTGTTAAATTTATTATTTTTCCATTAAGCACTTCCTTTTTGTCTTTTGCACATTACCTTTTGAAGTGCCTTTATAAGGGTTTTTTTTTAGTAAGTACAAATATAAACTACGTAAAAATGCAAAGACAATTTTGTGTTTGCATTTGGAAGTATGTTAGTGATTTGTGAAATCTGGATGTCTTTGTAATATGCATTAGTTTATTATTTTTTTGTTTTTGTGCATTTTATTTTTTAATATATGTTTGTGCAGGCTATGTGTTTTAAAACTTTTTTTTTAATTCTTGATTATTTTTCAGATTGAGGCCCCTAAGTCATTCCAAAAGTAGTGTATTAAAAGGTGTGTTCTGAAAGACTTTCGCCTGCATCCTCATTTTAGGATGTTATTGCCTATGGCTTTCATTTCTGAATGTTCAACAGATGAAAGATCTTATTTTTGTATGTATAACTCAGGCATTACATTTTTTCCTGAATTATAATGTTTAATCATCAAGTATCATCCATATATGTATTTCTATAATTGGGGGCTGTGGAGCAGTAATTAAGAATAATATAAGGAGAAGGAATTTGACTTCTTTAAAAGCACATCTGTCATGTGTGCATGTGAAAGTAGCACATAGATTCATCCAGTCAATGTAGTAGAGTGCTTTTTGTGAATAACATTTGAAATTGTAAAAGCCTGCAATCAAAGAAATTCAAGGAGCCAATTTTTAATTTATTTGCTGAAAAGTAGTCTCTTACTTAGAAGCTAAAATGGTGTTGTATTCCTATAGGGGGAGGTAAATTGTTTGTAATAAGTATGAATTAAAAAACAATTACATTGTAAATTTGCTTTTACATGGTCATACCCTGGCAATATTGGTTTTACACTGCTTTAAATTTTCCATGAAGTTTGATAACTTTTCCCTGTCATTGGCTTCTTATTAACAGCTTCCATCATTATATGTCATGCCAATGCTAATGGCCTTAGACTTATAGGAAGCCTTAGAGATTGAAGACTTAAAAAATTATATTGAGTCATTGTGTGGATAACACTTTGGGATCATGTGATAATTAGGGATTTTTTAAAATGGGAAATTATAAAATGGTCATCTTATCCAAGATCACATTCCTAATTATGAGCCTTTTCTGAATTGAATATCAGATGTATGCTAATCACTATATAATTGTTGTTATCATTAGTCCAGGAAAAGGAAAAAAAACATTGATATTTTGGACTTTTTTGAGGGATGGATGGGACCTGTTGTACATTACAGGGGGGGATGAAAGAAAATCCCCCATCATATTTGCAACTTGATAGTCAATGTCTTTTTGGAGCTACGAGCATCCAAAGTTGTCCAAAACACTTTTTTTTTAATCTTCCAGCCAAAATAAAATTTTTAGAGATTTATGCTAAATATAATTTGTAAGTAATTAAAAGACCTTTAATTTGAGCTGTACTAAGTTCGATTTGATAAATTAGTTCTTGTAAAATAAATGAAAAACAGTCCAAAATGGCCATTATTTAAAAGTAAATTATTTATCACAAAACAATCTTTCAAATGTTGTAATAATTTTAAAATGAACCTTTTTCAATTCCATCTCAATTGACGGTTTGTAACATTCAATCTGTTAATTTGTTTCTGAGATGTCTATTTGTTTATCCCTACATGATAGGTGTTGAAAGCCACAACTTTTTTCTTTAGTAACTTTTCCGGTCAATTCAAAATTGATTCTCTTCTTAAAGTCAGATTTGTAATTGTTAATAAAAAATGAATTAAAATATTAAATATTTAATTCTTATTTATTGCTTTGAAAAAGAGGGTATTCACAATAGGAGCCAACATTTTGCAATAACTAACTAATCTAATCAAACTTAGTACTGTTTCAATTAAAGGTCTTTTAATTACCTACAAATTATATTTGACTTTTCATTCCCTAAAAATCTTATTTTGGCTTGTAGATTTTAAAAACCTGTCATGGCCAACTTTAGATGCTAGTTGCTCCAAAAAGACATCGACTCTCGAGTTGCAAACATGTTGGGGGATCTTCTTTCATTCCCCCTAATAATGTAAAACAGGTCCTATCCATTCTTCAAAAAAGTCAAAAATATCGATGTTTTTTTCTGTTTCCTGGACTACGTGCAGAAATTTTTATTATAAAGCACCAGGGTTTTAGGATTTGTGATTTCATTTAAATAGGTAAAATGAATGAATGGATGAATGAATGAATTATTTCATTCTAGACATTTATCAATGTTTGGCAAGTATCTAATACAATTGCTCTCATTTAGATACTTCTATGATCATTAAATGTTTTGTGTGGTTTCCTGTGAGCATGAAATATTGCCAGTCTGGTTGTAGAATAATTTTTTCTATAACCAATCCTCTTGGGAAATGTGTATGTTTTTCACAGAGTATTTTAGATAAGTTTTGCATTATGGTAAACCTTGTCTAATTAACTTCATAGAGTAACTCATAAATAACTACCAATTAGCCAGGTAACTGAAATTTTAGACAATTTTAGAAAGTGAAAATTTTATACAGCCTGCTGCATATTTGGATGGTGAAATCAGAAAGAATTCTTTCTTAGACATCATTAAACAGTAGTTACATGACATATGAACCATGTGAGTGTTTTAATCTAAAGTTCAAAGGTAAAAATAGCCAAAAGTAGTTATCCTAAATATTGTGACTGTAAATCTTCAAAACTTATGGTGTAGTACTATAATAACTTTGCTTGAAAATCAATGTCCTTCTATTTAAAACTTTAATCCATCAGATACATACAGGGTTAGTCTAAGGCAAAGGCTTTTAATGGTATAGTGTGCCTTTTTCAATTTCATATTGTCCTAAGTAATTTACTTCTCAAGCTGTGATTAGGGCTTCCCTCTAAAACTTGCCTTGAGCTTATGCCTTCTATCAGTACTATAAACTACTCTAGGTAGCAATCAGGTATTTCTTCAAACAAAGCATTGCTCTTTCCTAATAGTAATAAATAAGAATTTCTAATCTCCATTTCCTACCTATTGCACTGATACAAATTGTGTGACCCTTTATATCATGGCATATATCTGTCCTTAAAACAAGCATTCTGATAGGATCATGCTTGGTGTCATAAAAATGGTTGGCAACTCTAACCTTTGAGTACACCTTGTCTTACATAATCAAGATTAGAAAGAAAAATTGATAATTTGAACATCCTTCATTGCAAATGTAACGCTTTCAGGCTTCACTACGTGGAACCGATCCATAATGAAGTAGGGGAAGTAAAAACACTTGTGATTC
>WURS02000014.1:3395037-3413738 GCA_011762765.2 Rhinocypha anisoptera | reverse complement strand
ACCTCCAGATGGCAGGGAATTCACTATGACACATGACACAAAATATGGCAGGAATTTTCTTGCACCATTTCTGGCCCTAGACATGGTGTCGTGTGTAACGGGCTTAAAGCTATCTCTCTAATGATCTTCAGTATCTTTCCATTTTACCTCACTACGCCCTAGTACATGTATTCCTACTTTCTCCTTCTCATGTTCTATGTTCTATAACTTCCCTGCCCTTAACATCATACATTCCATCCATCCATCCATTCCACGTCCCTACTGAAATCATTTCTGCTTCCTTGTCTTCTTGGGAGTGGTGGTTTCATAAGGATTTTGTGAGATGATGACCGTGAAATCCTTGCCTCTCCCACTGCCACACAATGCACCAGCAACAGTTGGCTGAGTGCCATAGTTACCAGGATTCAAATTAATTATCTGACTCATCATTGCTCTTAGAATTGTATAATTGTGGTAGCTTGGGTGACTCTACTAGGAGCAAAAATCATTGCTCCAGCCATTGCGGCTCTAAAGTTCATTGGAACACACAAGCCCTTCCACCATGTCTAGGTCACAGTCTCTGGGGTGGGTACATTTATTAAGCTATACAAATTTGAAGACACCATTTATATCATTCCTTCAGTAAAATTTGGCTTTCAAGAACTGTTGATACAGTTGATGAATTACTGACCAACATTTTTGATGCATTTGAAGTGGTGGAGGATACAGAAATATGTGACATTATGTGATTTGAGTGAGGAATTTGATTGTGTTGAGCACTTCTGAAATTGGAATATCATGGGGTAAGTTATGAGGATGCTCACTTCATATCTTTGTAATAACAAACAAATTGTTTTTGTTTATGGTTTGAGCTCTTGAGTTGTTCACTGTTCTCCATGGTTTACCCTAGGGATCAGTCTGGGGACCACAACTCTTCTTATTCGTGATGAATAATTTTGATAAAAATATTAATGGTTGGTCCCTAGTGCATGCTGATTATGTTACAGTGTTAAATCTGAGTGATGAGGCTGATATCCTGAAAGCTGAATTCCAAAAGGCAATTTAGGATCAATCCTTCTGGTTCTTAGCAAATGCTTTAGTAATGAATGAGCATAAATTTAATCATTAATAATCATCTGTGAATAAGTCTTGTCTGTGAAACTGTTAAGGTACCATATTGATTCTAAACTAACGTGGAATGCACAAAGAGCCACTATATTGTAATACAATACATAAGCTAAAACTGTTTCCCTTTCTCAACATCTCAAGTACAGATTGCCAAGGGACTACTTCTATTGCATTTATTTTGGTCTTTTCCAGTGTAGGCTACTCTATGGTATTTGTGTGTGGGGATGACCATTATATCAGAACTATTCTGAGATTACAGAAAGTATGTACCTAATTGTGAAAGTTCTGGCAGATGTCAAATCAGAAAACATTGTAAACCCTTGTTCATCAATGAACGAATATTGACCTTACAATCTTTTATGAACTAGAGGGTTTGGTCTCTGCGAATACAAACAATGCACAATGTGATAGGAGAAATCATGTTCATAACTACCCTGTGAGAAGAAGGCACTGTGTTGACCTGTCTTTCTGTAGACTAAAGATAAAAAATGGATCAGCATATATAACTGGCATAATATTATGTAACAAGTTACCTATTGATGTACAAAATGAACCAAAGGTTCAAAAGTAAATGTCTTATGTGTATCCTTTTTATACTTTAGATGGTGCATTAGAACTAAACCAATCGACATAAGGGAAACATCAGTTTGTGTGTAAATTTTACTATTATTAGATTCTCTTGATGAGGTTTACAGTCATTCTAATGATTCTTGGACCAATACAATTATTTTCCCCTTACTCTGTTGTGTAATTTGTGGATATAATAAGTATATACCTTTCATTTAGGCCCAGCTGTCGATTGGTGGGCCCTTGGAGTTTGCTTGTATGAGTTTGCAACTGGAATCCCACCTTTCAATGATGAGACACCTGAGGCTGTGTTTAATAACATTTTGCAGAGAAGTAAGAGTTTTTGCATGACATCTCATATTTTGTTATTTCTCCCATTATGATCGATATCCTTTCAAGGAAAAATACAAATTAGTAAAAATCTGTACACATTTTCTTCCCCACCTAATCTGTTTATATAGAAATAGAGTGGCCTGAGGGAGATGAAGCATTATCCCAGGAAATGGTGGATGCAATTTTATCACTGCTTACATTAGACCCAGAGATGAGACCCAGAGCCAGTGGTGTAAAATCAATGAGCCTTTTCCGTGAAACACCTTGGGATACATTAAAGGACTCAACGCCTCCTTTCATTCCAGAACCTGATGATGCAACTGATACTGTGTACTTTCAAGGTATAATTGTTAAATTCTACGTATTGTTTCAGGTGTAACCTTGAATTTACCCATTATTAATGAAAAGTAATACACTATTTGTTAATTCCATGGGAGAAAATTATTTTTTAATTTGCAATTAAACATTCCACATTACCTTGGAATTTATTGCAAATTAATTGTTAAACTTAAGATATTATCATTCTAAATGCAATTATAAGTATACAGATGATTCTTTGGAGAAAAGCATGTTGACAATGATTTATTCTTCATGTGTGTATTCATTATGAAATTTCAGTGATTTGATTTTGTAATAAATTTAGGTAAGTTTATTATTGCATAGAAATTCTTGGGTTTCCATCCAGGTGAAGGCACTGAGGTGCACATCAACGCCTTCACGCGTATGGCAATTCGAGAATCTTTCTACGGATCCATTCGCCAGAAAAACCTCAAATCATTTTTCAAGTTTATTCTTCTTTAGGTTTATGTAGAAACTAATAATTTTTATATCACTATAGTTCTTTTAAGATATTTTCTTCTTCATTATATTTATTCTAAGTATATCATGTGATATTTTTGGATCATATTTGAAAAGTAATGATAGT
This sequence comes from Rhinocypha anisoptera, assembly GCA_011762765.2. Taxonomy (NCBI): domain Eukaryota; kingdom Metazoa; phylum Arthropoda; class Insecta; order Odonata; family Chlorocyphidae; genus Rhinocypha; species Rhinocypha anisoptera. Next base: position 3,410,806 of record WURS02000014.1, on the reverse strand, counting down.
AACAATTGTTTACACTCAATCACCTTTGCACAACTTAACATGTTATTTCACTCCATTATGTTGGGTCTTTTCTTAGTGATGTACGAAATGTTCATGCAAGTACATGCATAATGATTCCTACACTTGAATTTTTTATCACACCAGTTTTAATCACGTTACTGTACTTTGAAGCTTAGAACATACCCTCTTAAGTTTTGGTAACATTTTTTATCCTTCAAAGGGAATGCAACTTTTTATATGTCTCAAGTGTGAATTTCTGATTTTTGTTTATTTTCCTACATTTTTTATAGTACATGCATCAAAATTACTTTTTAAGTTCTCACATTTGACGTATTTTTATTGAGCAATTATGTAGTAAAGCAGTACTTCAGATATTTATGTTAGTATTATAGTAATGAATTTTCTAAACATTTTTACAAGATGGCCAATGGAATACTAGTTTTTCCTAAATTGTTGAACAAATGATGGTGTTGAAATCAGCATGAACCAGAATATAAAAGTTTCCCTGAATTAAATTTTCTGATTTTTTCTTTAATTAAATTTTACATTTTCAGTATGTTCTGGTAAATATCAGGCATGTAAAATGTTTCCTTATTAAGATGATTGTTTGGATAGCATGTATTTTATAAAAGTTATTTACTGTGATAATTACATAATTAATCTCCTGCAAATGTTACATTAGTGCTTTCATATAATGCTCAGCTGATTTATCTTAAGAAAACCTTACTATGGTTGAATGGGTGAAGAATTAAACATTTGATGTGAACTTTACAGGCTTTTCAATATTACAAACATATTTTTTTTTGTTAGGGATTTCCATTCATAGCAGTTTTCCTTGCCAGACATGTTTCACACACCCAAAAGCAAAATATTACCTCAAATATTTTATTCACAATAATTTTTCCTGACCTCATGGTTTGAATTTTGTAACATTTTTACAGACTTTGTGATATGAAATGAGTTGTTTCTTAGCTTGATTTTCAACAAAACAAGAGTTTTCATTACACATTGTGTACCGTAATTTTTCTATATTTTTATATAGTTATTGCACATGTTATTTATCAGAAAATACTGCACCAGTTATTAATGAAATATTATTTTTTTACCATAATCTGTACTCATTATCTTTATATATTTTTTGATCTCATTACAGCACGGAACATTCTTCAACATCTCAATGTATCAAGCTGTGATATGTAAAAACCCTTGAATATCTCTTTCATTACTCAGACCTTATGTATATATATCAAGAGTATTTTGAGTAGTTTTAATGTGCATCTTTATTTCACCAATGTTATTTTTCTTGTCTTCACTTCTATTTGCTCTCGTTAATCAACATGCTACACTATTTAGAATTTTAATTTTATTATGTAATTTATTTAAATAATTATATTCAATCATTAAAGGATATATATTTTAATTATGTTGAATTATTTTAAACATTTTCACATGTTTTCCTGCAATGAATTTGTATGTGTTTTTTTGCCTTATCATATATCTGGATATTGAATTTTGTACTTTTGATGATTCTATGAAGGTTTACCTCTTTAATTTCATGTTATTGTTATTTTCCTTTGAACAACCCTGTTCTTTCCTGATTATAATATTTGTCTTTGCTGTGGTCAGGACATTATTGCTTGAATATTTGAAAAATGTTGCTCCTTCGACCGCTTTTAGTGTTACAAATGAATATTAATAATTTCTTTAGCTCCCCAAAGCTTAATGATTCATTTACTGATGTTTGAAAGGAGAAATTATTGAAATCTATTATATGGAAATATGGTGTATTCTTAGGATTTGACAACAGATGTTTTCTAATCCCAAGACATCAGTAAAAATCCATTACTATTGGATTAGGTGTTAGAAATATTGGTCAAAAGGTTTACTAACCAGCTATTAATAAAATTTGATTTTTTGATTTAAGCTATCTAAAATGGCAAAATGGTACGATATATATGGCATAACAAGGTGGCTAACTTAATAATATGGTTATTCAAAAACACAATTGGAGAATATTTTTTTAAGGAAGGACAAATAATTGTCATAGGCTGGGAGCACATTAAACAGCAGATGGGAAGCAGAGGAATAGTCATCTTTAGGTTGGACACACATTAAACAGAGCTGAGGGAGGCAGAAGTCCTCTAATAGGTTAACATACAGAGCATACCTTCCAGCAGGGCTTGGTTCCTAGTATTTTCCTAGATCACATTCAGGATGGCAGGTCTGTTGTTGCTCCATGTAGAATTTGAATCAGATTCAGACGTCAATGAATTATTTTTATCATACCAGTGCATCTAAGATGAAAAGTAGAAGCCTATGGAAAAGTGATACATAATCAAGTGAATTCTCTTTAGCAAATGAGTTACCTGACAGTTTGTTTCAGAGAAACATCAATGATCTTGAACAAGCTGATTCAGTTACTCCATAACTGAAAATATTTTCATGCAGATTAGAGGAAGTAATCATGTTCACATTTGAGCTCTTCCCACGGAAGACTGATGGAGGACATAGGAAACTGTTCTAACCACATACTGTCTGCCTCTGCAGAGGCTCCTAGAGGATTCTGACTATGCTGCCCCTCTCCTCTGCTTAGTGTGCATGTCTCATCATTTAAAAAATGTATCACAAAATTATGCAATACTCACCTGCCCCTTTGCTCTGTTTAATGTGCACCCGACCTTATGATGGTGGAATAGCCATATATACAGAATGGATCGTTCATATTTCCTTTCAATTCCAGTAACTCAAGGGGGAGATTTAAGAATTTCATAATATATTCAATTTTTTTACAGAAATGTATAGTTGGTAAGGCAAAAACATGGTGTTATTTCTTAGGAAACATGCTCTATGTATAGTTATCGCCACCTATTTAGTGCAAGGTTTAATATGAATCTTTTAATTGCTGAAAATTTTCAGGTGTGGAATCCCTGTGACCTTGGAAGATTATTTGCTTCCATTCCTATGGCATTAAGATTTTAAAGGATGAAATACTTTAATTGTATGATATTTCTTGTGTTGTATGTCCTCTTACTGTGCTTGAGTCCTGGGTGAAGAATGACAAATGAAGAACAGACAATGAAATAGGTACAAGGGTTTAGGGATAAGAAATGACTTTGGAGAGAATTTAGTGGAGTTTTGTAATATTTTGGTAGTAACAAACACTTGGCTCAAACACTTCAAGAGACAGGCAGAAGATGACAGGGAGGTACCCATTAATTTCATCATGGTTAGGCATGGATTTAGAAACTATGAAATAATTTGCATCGGTTTCTTAGGAGTGAACTCTTACCATTATTGGATGAATTGGTGATGTTTAAAAGGATAAAAAGCAAATAAAAGAGTTGAAAGGAAAAAGAATGATACACAATCAGGAATCAGTAGATATCTTGAAAAATGAGAGTAACAAAAGTGGAATAGTTAAAAAAGAAGACAAGATAACAAGAGCTGCTGGAAAAGTACCTGGTACTTGGGTTGTTTGTATAGAGGCAGAAATCCAGGGGTGATGGAAAAATTACATGTTGGATCTTTACAAAGAGTAGACTGTTAAACCCAGATTTAAGAAGGGATTGTGAAATAGATGAGAACCCAGTTTAGGCCCAGTTATATTAGGCAGTGACACATTAGATAGATAGTCTTTATTTTGGGGCGAGATTGAGACTTTTAGTCTCCTCTTCCACCTAAACTGAAAAAGGATACTGCAGGATATGATAAGGAGTAAGGAAGTGAGGGTGGATAATATACTAGCAAATTTATTCAAGGGTTTAGGAAAAGGAGGGAGGGATAGCTTTTATGAGGTAATTTGGTGTATTTACAACAATAGAATTTGGCCAGAAGATTTTTTTGTGTTGTTATTAATTCGGATATTAACGAAAATGAAAGCAGTATCGTGTGAGGACTGTGGAACAATCAATTTGACCTTGCTTGTAGTGAAGGTAGATTTAAGAATCGCATGTTAAAGATTGGGAAAAAAAAGTAAACAAATACCTAGGTGAAGATCATTTTGTATTTAGAAGGAAAGAGCATAGAACGACTCATGATGCAACAGCTGTAATAAGGATGCTGATCAAACAGAATATGGAATATAATTAGAATCTACAGGCATACGTTTTGTAGATTTTGAGAAATCTTTTCATGAAATAGTTGCCAAAACTAATGGGAGTTTTTAAAAATCATAGTAGTGGATTAGAAGGCATCTCACCTGAAACTTGTGTAAGACTACTCAAGTAAGAGGAGCAGGTTGAAAATATGGACGGGGAAAGTAAGACAAGAGGATTGAGGCAGTGCTGCCCATTGTCACCTGCCCCATTTAACTTTTATTAAGAGGAGATGGTGCCAGGAACAGGGGAAGCTGTTTAATCAGTGATTAAAGAGGGTGGGGGAACTCATCAAGTCAGTCAGATTTGTAGATGGCCAAGCTCTAAGTGAACATTGAGCCAAAAAACTACAGTCCCTGTTGAATGCCTTATAAGGCAAAATTGAGAGGTTTAGGATGAAAATCATTAATAAGTAAACAAAAGTAATGATATTTTTTTTATAAGTAGGTGGGCAAAGTTATATATGAGACTAATGGAGAGTAAGTAGGAACTGGTAGAATAACTTTTTTTGTTAACATTTTAGATTGAGACTTACATAGTAGATACATTAAAAGTAGATTTTTTTAGCAAATGATACTCTTGTGGAAAGGAACTCATGAACAAAAGGTTAGTAAAGACCCCCATATGGAGTGTGATGCTGGACTGATCCGAAACCTGAACTACAAGAAAGAATGATGAGTATGGAGTGGAGAATTTTGAGATGCAGGTTTGGCAAAGGATGAGAAAGGTAAAATAAGTGTAGAAGAAAACAAAGTGCTAAGAATGTCAGTGGAGGAGAGGTAATTTCTGGAGGAATTCCAAAGAAGGCAAGAAAAATATATGAAAGGAATAATCAGAGTTGAAGACAGTGATAGAGGGTGGAACACTGAGTAAGAATCTATGGTAGGAGAATAAAGATAGAATGAGGGTGGATAGGAGGTATGAGGAGATGAAAAGGGATTTATTTTAGCATGGGGTTGCCATTTTTTCTTTGGCGTTCATCAAAAAATATAATTTATTGAATCTAGGTTAGCATTTATTGTTATTATGCAATTACATTTATTTGGAAATTTTCCAAATCTCCTAACAGGGAAATTTGTAACTATGTGAGGCTATAATATTCCACAAAGAACTAGTTAGCTCTTATTGTAAGACTGGCTCCTTAAGATGATCATCTTTTACATGAACGCATAGATTTATTGAAGGCCTTTGGCTAATGAGTGGTGGGGGGCTGGTTCAAGACCTATGGTTTTCTAGGTACCAGACCTTCCTGAATAGCAGTGTCATCTTGAGGTCTGATGATGACATTATTAATCAGATTGAAACCTGGGTCATGCTAATTTTAAAAATTGACTGTGGACACCCATACATGTTTTTAGACATAATAAATTATGGAATCGTTCCACAAAGTGAAACCTGAGCTTGTCCTTTTGAAGATAGATAGTTTTCATTGATAACATTCTTCAAACATTAAAAATGTGCATTGACATTTTAAATATGTATCCACAAAAACATTTGAAACCTTTTTTTGCTATTTCAATAATGAGAATGTTATATATTAGCACCCAATAAGGATCGCTTTGTATTACGATATGTTTATGGATGATTGTGTTACAGCAAAGTTTTAGAATTTTATTGTTTTGCAAGTAGTGATTGGTGATAAAAATTTCATATCCTGTAGAGATATTATGAAACTGTGCATGGCACACACATGTACATAAGTAGTTTCTATATCCACTTCCTTATTGCCCATATAGTAGAAGGCATCTTGTAAACATTTGTATGTATTATACAAATAATAATAACATAGAAAATAGTTTTTAATAAGTTAAACTTTATTGCATTTTTCTCCCTATTGGGAGAAGAATCCATCCCAAATCTTAAAAAGATATCAGATGCTTGATTTTGTCACCTAAAAGCAATAATAAAACTTCAATCTCAAAATAAAGAAATGGAATACCATTTGAGGTAGGATACATTTGCTTATTTTTCACCTTTAAATCTTTTGACATTCAAGGAACAAAAGTTGATGAGACTGAAATGGCAAAGTATCTGTAGTAAACAACTCGGTAACCAATAATGGCACTTTTTTTAAACTTGAACAGGCTTCTTAAAAAACATGAAGGTATTTTGATTAAGTATTCCATATCATTGTACTTGTTCGTAAGTAAAATTTTACTGCTTCAGCCTTTTTATACTCCCCTTGGTTAGACCTAATTTTCAAACATCAAAACTGTTCATAGTCTTGTTATTAAGTTCCATGGAGATTCAAACTACTCTGTCGTATTCCTGTTTTATCATCAGGACAGTAAAACATTGATATTTGCTGTAATTGAGGTAAATGATTTCATTCTGAAGATGACTTAGAGCAGCAACTTTAGCTCCACTCTATGATAAAGATGGACAATTTTCCATTCACTCAATTGTAAATAAATTCAATACCAACAATATTTTGATATTATAAAATTTGAAATTATTTTAAACTTTTGAAAAGTTATAATCACCATCAAATTCTTGAGCATCAAAGTTAACATTAGCTGAAAGAAATGTTTACTTGTAGGGAAAAGTTTTCATTAATTCTTCAGTGTTTAATGTTTCTTCAGAAATTTAATTATTTTTAGTTTTCAGAATCCAATTTTTAGTCATTTATGTGCAGCTTAAATTTTATTTTAATTATTTTCAAATCCTAATTCATTTTCATCATTTTATTGACCTATTTAAGATTTATCGGTGAATAAGTCAAGTTAAATGTTTTCAAATACACCACTCTGTTGCTTTTTTCTGACTGATGAGACTTCTTATCAAAATAGATTTAAAAAAATTATTTATTCAGAGAAACTACAACAATTGTGATGTGAATGGAAAATTCTTGGACCCTCACAACCACTTTTCAGTGGTCAGTATAGAAGCATTCCTGAGATGTCACTTTGTTAAGAGCTTGCGCCCAAATGATGTGAATGTCACACCTCAGTTCTTAGCAGTTTTATCCAATTATTTAGTTTCTACAGATACATTGCTCACCTTTTTAGTGCTGACGTTTTTATTGCACTCTCATGGAAGAGAACTTTTTCAATTGTTTTAAAGTGTTTCTCCTTCCACATTGATCTATTAATGAAGAGAACATTCTTCTTTTGAGTGACATGCGGTGGTTTTCAAATCCATCTGTGGACTTAATATCCGACAAATTTTGGTCCACAGGAGCATCCTCCATCATTAGGTCGATAGGTTTATCTTGATTTTTCAAAGATACAAACTGGACAACTCATTCAACTCATCAACCAATAGGTCCATTAGACTGACTTGATTCACTTCACCACCTCTTGAACCGACTCCTTATCACACCAAATATGTCCCTTAATTCAATCACAGCTCTCTTACTTCAAATTCTTCATTATCCATGGCAAGAAGTGAGTAACTCTGGTGTAGACGCCAGGGTATTGTCCTTTGCCACATCCAATTCCCCAACTAACAATGCCTACCTGAGTCCAGTGGCCTGCATTTATCATCAAAGGCCCTCCACTGTCACCCTGTGGATAAACATTTGATTAATCATTATTAGGAAGATAGAGTAAAACAAGATGTTATTTTTATGGCTTTTCCTAGATTTCAAGTGTGATGATGGCAAAGAGAATTCTTAAGACACAAGTATGCATAAGCTCAAAAGTGGCGCAAGGATTATTTTGGCACCGCAGTGAGTGAAATTCCATGTGGAAGTGGGATTACAAGGTTGAAAATAACAACTGAAAATTGATCTCACCAAGTTGTAGGTTTGATGACTTATGCTCATTATTATAATTTCATGTTTTATCTGAATTATTTTCCTCTTTTTCATGTAAATTATAATTCTATTAAAATGTCATATTATTCTACACTAGAAAAATGCAATGCATTACAGAATTAGTTAATGCTAAAAAATTGTGAATTGGGTTTATAATCTGGATGATTTGATGAAAATCACTTAAAATTAATAATCTGTGCTAACATTCAGATACTCAGACATCCACATATTCCACTCACACTAAAAGTCATTTTTACCTTGAACTAGAAGTAGATATATTTGGCTTTCTTACCTGGCAGAACAAACACAGCATAAAATATTTACCTATGCTATTCAAAGCTGCTGCAGTCTGATTAGTTGTGAAGATTACATTAAATAAGACAGGTATAACAGTCTAGAATAAATTCTGTTTTTTTTTCTCCAACAGGAACCTACTGATAGCTTTTGTTTGAAATGATGCCACCTCTAAATTAATTGTCAATTGGCTCTTTCTTTTAAATTTATTTTTTAAATCAGTACTCTTCCTTTGCATAAATGTGAATTTATACTCTTAATCAGTTTCACTCTCCTATCTTAACAAAAAAAAGCACATCTTCAGACTGTTCATTGAATGTTGATAGCTACTAAATTTCTGTTTGCTAGCCATCCTTCATTAAATGATTTTCCTCATAACCATCATGACTATTTAACCAATTTAAACATTATACAAGTAGTGAGGATAATTATGATCTATGTCAAACATTAATTAGAATGTTACAGTTGATGACATTGATTTTCACTTTTCCTGAACTTCATATCATATACACTATTCTCTTTCACTTTTTTCATAAGGAAGAAACATAATACCTTTAGCTAAAATTTAACTTACACTGCATGAGTCCATAGAAGCTTCACCAGCACAAAGAAAATGTTCCACAATCCCACCAGGAGCAGCATTTCCATATTTAAGTTTACATTCCTGGTTAGTCCATATAGGAATATGAACTTCTTGTAAAACAGCAGGTTGAGGACCACCTAGAATTTTAAATTTTGATTGTAAGTAAAGAAAACTGAGATTGTATGTATTTTTTAGAGATGAATATATGCAAAAAATCCTTGAAAGAAGTAATTTTGAAGAAAGCTGTGATAGAGAAAAGAATGGAAAATATATCCCAGTACATAGCTTTTACATTCCAAGAACATGCATTTCAACTGGTTGAGGCATCTTCAAAATAAAATATAAAAAATCTGATAAAACTCTTGTTTTGATTTTTAAAAATGGATCATACATATTTTCATTCTTCTCATGTCCTATTTCCTTTGAGTCATTTCCTCTCAACATTGTTTTTTTGTCATCTTGATGGAAATTACATTGTCCTTAATCTGAAATGTTTACCAAAGATCTCATTTTCCTTTTAAAATTTTAAACGAAATATTTTTAAATGACCTGATGAATCACAGAGTGTAACTAAAAAAATAGATCAAATTAAGTTCTTGGTTATAAAATGATGGTCACAATTTTGTTGCACATTTATCATTGTAGAATTCATTTTTCTCCTGGGAACCCATTGATATATAAAGTGAGATTGTGTTGTGCAGGACCTGCCTCAGGTATTTCATTCAGTCTTAACATGGAAAAAGTTTCTAATTGAAAATCTTCATGGCTTACTTTCTCTCAAACTTCCCCATCCGATAACAGTTGCAGTCTGTCCAGCATACTGTGCATTTCCACTTGGGAGGCAAATAGGTTTTATATTTCTAGTGAAGGTAACAGGAGAGTCCAGGGTTAGGATTGCCACATCATTATACTAGAAATAAAGAAAAATGCCACATTATTATATGTACTACACCTATCTTTGAAATCAAATATTTTCATAGGCCATAAGTTAGATAGATTAAACCATGACGAAAAAAAGTATTTGAAAATTTTGAATTAAGCCGCATATAATGACATAAAAATGCATGCATCATTTTTTTGCAAGTTCTACTATGACAACTTTGAACACTGGTTCCTTTGTCAAAGGGAGTTACATTGAAAAATAACTAAAATGAATTTTTCCACTTCTGGAAGGATTATTTTACTTTTGTAGTGATGATTATTGAGATTAATGAAAATGACTTATTGATATCAAAATTGACATGCGTGCCATAAATCAACTCAATTTTTTATCATTAGGATTTAAAATTCTTTGCTACATAGTTAAAATTCTGAAGGACACCATTAACCCCTCAGCTGTGGCAGCCTCTTTCTTTTGTAATGGCTGTGTGTGGGAGAAAAGTAGTCGTGGCACTCTTCCCTTCTATTTCTGACAAAGGTTTAACAGGTAGTGGTCTCTGGATGATCCTTAATGACCATGTAACCTGTTTCCCTCCAAAGGGGGTAGTGGAGATATGATTGAATATAGTAAAAATATTTCATGCAGAAATAGACCCAAAAATGAACTCCATATTTATTTTCCTTGATAATTTATGATTAATTTGATTCCAAATAGTATGTAAATACTTTCGTTAAAACCAGCATTCTACCAAAACTCAGAGATAACTAAAGGAAAAGAAGAGGGTGGGTCAGAAATTAATTTTCCAAATCTTTGTGGACAGAATGCATTCATCAAACTTGCCCGGGAGTTGTGAACCATCATAAACAGCACTAAAGGGATTCCAGAACAATAAGAAAGTGTGACAATTGGAGCCTTGTTGGAAAGGACGGAGCATAACATTTGGAGAGGGTCTAGGGAGGGTACGAAGGTGGTGGTCTTATGTACATGAGCATATTCTCCACAGTCACACACCAAAATGTTGACCTATATATACTGCAGCGTAGGGCTTAAATGGTTCAAGAAATTATAAACTATTCCACTAATTTCCTTTGAATACTTACTAGTGTTCGAGAGTCAAATCCCCTATGACGGACAAGTCGCTTGACCTTCTTTTCAACATGACGCGTTTCAGTATCAGTCCTTATATTGTGGTCACCTAAACGAACAGTCAGCCTGGACACATCCCAAGAGCTCATGCTGGAAATAAAAATTGCAGTCAATAAGTGCAATAAAATGATCTCCATTGAGTTGATTTTAGAAATTATATGGCATAAATATTAAGGAGGTATATAAATATTCCATTATAATTTACATGAAAATAGGACCTAAAGGCCCTTTTGCTCAAATATCTTTAGTCATTATAGTAATTTACATTAATAAATATATGAAATACTTTTGGATAAGATATTTTTATGTTAGAAAATAAATATTTGTAAAATACACAAGTAGCTATTTTAATAGTAGTACTCCTCTAGAAGTAGAACTCCTTCCTTCAAGCCAAACTCTTATTTGGTTATAGAACTATTCTCACAGTTAATGGATTTAGTTATGGTAATGATGTTAACAGCAATTATTGAAAATGGATTGATTCATTGACATTTCTAACTGTATGTAGTGGTAGCCCAGGGGATAGATTGGCTACTGAATTAGGGTCCCGGGTTAAAGTCTTGGTGTCTCTGGGCACTAGCTAAAACCCAAGCTGAATGATTTTCTGGGTACCACATCTTCCTGGGAGAGGAACTGGCCTCTCTTCCTAGATGTGTAAATTATCACATGCCTTTAGGCTTATTGTTGAGAGATGGGATAAGAGATGTTCTCCACCCTTACCTATCAAACCGAGCTTAGGGTTGAAGATTATTGTTAGTAGGTTATGTTACAATGAGAATATTGAAGATTGTATTAGCTGAAAGGTTTAATGTCTGTTAATGGAAAAGGAGAGTCCTTCCACTTATTGACACATAACTGAAACAGATCTTAAGCTTGAGTATTATGATTAGTGTATTCATCATAATCTTGTAAAATTTGAAAGATTTGTATTATTTGATTTTCCAACTCTTTTGTTATATTAACTATAAACTCCCAATCTAGTTATGATATTATTCCTACCTATTCTAATAGGGTATGTATCATACCTATGTGAGTGACATCATTGTGGAAGGCTGATTTTTTTATTACCTACTTTTTTAAGATAAATAATACCAGATAATTTATTTAGTAATTATTGCTACTTTTATAAACTATGAATAATTATGAAAATTTCTGTTAACAGAAAAAAATCACATTTCATATGTAGAAAAATCTCTTTTACAATGATTCTGAGTTTGTTGCATTTCTTTATGACTTTATATATTTTTTTTGCAAATAAGCAATAATTAAAACATTTTTACAAATAAACAGTAACTTAAATATTTACAAAAATCTTTAAAACAATGAATGTCAATAGTGTAATAGAATTTTTACCAATCATTAGTGACTTACTGAGCAATGCAATGAGCAGCTGAGAGGATATGTGTGCTGTCAATTAGGGAACCTCCGCAGAATTGCCGGCCACCATTAAACAGTACTGCCTGAAAGAAATAGAAAGATAATAATCAGTTCCAGTACAAACTAAATTTTATTGTGGCTATTGAACATGTGACATTTTTAGCCTTAATAGTAGAAAAAGAATCATATCTTCAGCCTTGATGCATGAAAATTTTCCTCTAGAGAAGAGAATAGGACATATGATGAATGACAGAATGTTAAAAGTATGCTCAAAATATTAAGAAGATGGGGTTTTATTTGTTAATGTTGTTCATTACATCTTCAGTATTTCTAGGCTGAATGTTAAACATTGTGCTAGGTTAGTTGTATAGTGTAATTATTATATAAGTGCTAAGTATAAGTACTAAGTGGAACTTAGTGTAATGGAACTGTAAGAGTTGTATACAGTAATCTTTAAGGCCATCACTCTAAAATTGGCCATTATATTGTCTCAGACATTACTTCACAACTTTCAAAATTAGACTGGTTCAGCTTAAAATCCAACCAAAATTACACATAATGCTCTTAATGTTAATTATGAAATATATCTTATAATACAAGGGACTCACAATCCATGGCCATTCTCCCAAATCAGCCGGCTGACCTCCAACTATCCTCTCTTGATCAGGTGATCCATTTTTGGCACCACAATTTGCCACTTGAATGGGAACTGCTTATAGAATATTGCATAGATAAGATTAAAAAGGTATAAGATAAGTTAAGAGGTAATGAAATCAGTAAGTAATATAACTTGAAGAATCAAATCTTGGTGAAGTGATTACTAATACTGTGATTTATTATGTTTTCATATGACCTCATCTATTTGTATGTTGTTTTTTCTGTTGCTCATCTATTTCTGTTTTATTTTTTCCATGACTTGTTCTATACATGAAATACCATGTCCTGGAACCAATAAAAATTATTATTATATTATTATTAGCCTCTGCTTTTTTCATTACTCAAATGTAATTGTTATAATTTTTACATTAGTATTTTGCCTATCCTGCAAAAAAACGAATCAGGTAATTTGCCATGCCATTATAAAGCTAAATTAATCTTTTGCTTATTTAGCTGTTTTTAAAATTTTAAGATGATTTCTGGGTTAAATCAGCCAGTAAAATTCGAATAAAATCAAAAATGTATTTTTTGATACATTTTTAACATTTGCAAAATAAATTTATACCACAAAATAAATTAATATTAGCATCATCATTTTCCACAGATTATTATACAAATGTGTTTGTCATTGTGTTTTTTGCTATAAGTATATTGTTCTGTATATTTCATATATACCAGATGCTAATTTGTTTTTAATATATTGTGCATTTGACTGTAGAATTGAGACCTGTTGATACTTGACAATCAGAATTTTTTATTTATCATTACGCTAATTAATAGAACATCTAAGAGATACCATTTCTACAAATTTAGATAAAAACCTCTGAAAAAGAATTTGGAAGATTTTTTCAATTATTATATTAGAATATATATTAGAATAACTGGATTAAAAATATTCCTAATTTTAGCTAACCAATAATATGCATCTGCATTTTCTAAAAAGAGATGAAAAATACGTGATTAACGTAGGGTTTCACAAAAGAAACTAATTTAATGATCATTTTGATGAATATATCTCATGACATAATTCTTTTATTCTATAATTATATATTAAACAATATATTTTGGTTGATATATCCTCCAAAATTATCATTAAATTAGTCTTTTTTGTGTAACTGTTTCACACTCTGTAAATAAGAAATTCCACTGTAAAATTTTAGTAAACCATAATTCTCTTGAAAAATCATCTATTTTTTGTGAAAAATATTTTAAAATACAAACTTATAACTAATATTTTTGGTCAAGGACTGATTTCACAAAAAGCATATTTACAGCCACTAGATCAGGCTCTCAGAGTCAAATGTTTAATAATAAATTTTATGAGCAGATAGTTCCTACATTTTTTTAATGGTTTTGGAAAATCATGATAGCGAAATTTCTACTTCTCATGGTACTAGCCATTTTAAAACTTGGACACTCTACACTTGAAGAGTATCTTGTGGAATGCACTTCAAGTTAATTTGTTGATTTTTTTAAATGGGATTGTGGTGACATTATTCTTTAATGATGAATTGATGCTGCTACTGGACGTCTCTCTGCCCTTCACCCACTCCCTGGAGCCATGCATGTAACCCATTATTCTCCCAAGTATGTGATCAGTTACTCTGTTGTCAGCAACTATTAATACTACTTCCGCTAAGACTAATAATTTATTTGTTGATGAATGGTTTAACCACATTGAATATTATCAGGGGTATACAAGAAGCACAATATAACAATTGCAGCTTCAGTTCACTCATATTATAATGACGGTATTTGCAGACCGATATAGGCAATGGCTTTGGATAATAACTGTATGACTTTTTAATTTAAATACTTCCTTAAGTAATTAAATTATAATAAAAAATAATAATGACTTAATCTCCTTACAGCCACTTGTAGTTTATTAAAAAGTCTTATGCCCATGTGTGCTTTCTGCATTTTGCACAGTCTGTGATATTTAGTATTGAGGTTCTGTTTTTTTCTTGTGTTACAAGTATGCCCATCAGTCCTGGTAGTGAATGTATCTGGGTTGTCTCTCTTGCATTGAACAAATTTACATAAACGTATGTACTGTATGTTTTCATGACACCACTGGTAACAAAAAGTAGTTCACAATGTTCATGATACATTTCACTGTTAATGATTCTAATGGCTTTATTTTGCAATAGGCAAACATTCTTTAAATTGCTTGAATTACCCCACAGTTTAAAGCCATACAAAATATGAGTGTGAATAAATGAAAAATAAGTATTTTTACAAACTTCACCTGAATACACATAGCAATTATCAGTTAAACCCAATTCAAATGGTGGTCGATGACAAAAAAGTAGCAGTATGGTGTGGTCTTCAGTAGCAGTCAATAAACTGCATGTTAACCCTCAGAGTATGAGCTTGAAGTACCATCGACTAGTGTGGCAAAAAGTGTTTAAGTAAAACAAATATGTTGCCTTAGAAATAAGTCAATATTTATTCAAATGCATTGAGAAGTAAGTTTCCACTTTCAAATGACGAGGAAGTAATAAAAGAATAATAATAACAAACAAATATTAATTTTTTCAAGGCATAAAAAATTCCCAAAATACCAACAGAACTTCTGGGTGTGCCCACCCAAAAATCAATGGCAATGAAAGGGTGAAGTGTTGTGTTTTACCCTCATTTAGAAGTAAATTGTTTTTTGAGAACATTCACCTGTTAAATTTAGAGTATGCTAAGTTATTCCTTTAATTAGTTACTAAGACTTACCAACAGGGGTTTGCTGTGTAGTGGAGGTGGTGGTGGTAGTGATTGGCTTTATGGTTGGTGGCCAACCGGGATACGTGGGTGGTTTGGCCGTTGGCCTGGTGGTCCATGATGTTGTTGTGGAGACGGTGCTTGTGGGGACAGTTGTCACTGCACCCGGGGGCTTAGGCCAGCCGGGGGAAGGTAAACATAGAAAATGAATGGGGTTATCTCATTGGTTGAACTTAGTCGGCTTAGGCCATTGTGAACTGTAAAAGATT
>WURS02000014.1:3381040-3394937 GCA_011762765.2 Rhinocypha anisoptera | reverse complement strand
GGGGTGGTGGCCAGTTGGGTGGGATGGGGTTTGGGCCAAGCTGTGAAGTTGTTAGTGGTGGTGGTGCTGGTGCTTCCGGCTTGGGAGGTTTTGTTGGGCGAGGAGGCTGTGTGGGCCTTGGGGTGGAAAAGGTGGGGTTGGTGCAGCAGACGCCAAACATCTGGAAAACAGTCCATCAATTAACAATAATTATAATAATAAAATGCCTTTATTGATGTGAGATTGAGACTAGACAGTCCCTTATTCCTCCTAACACCTTGTCACAAATACTATAATAGAAAGAAATTGGTATTATCAAAAAAGGTAAGGTATACTTTTATTATATTCATTGGACAGAGATGATAGGAGAAATGCTAACCATGTAGAATGATTTTTACAATTGCATAGGAAAATGTATGAATAGCAGTCTGTTATCCTTGATGAAAAAAGCCACTGTTGGAAAACACCTGTACAAGAATAGGGGTGTGAAAAACCTGTAAAAACCTACTAATATAACAGCTACTGTATGTTACAATGATTTATGATAATTTTCTTTATATGTACGATAAACAGAATGAGAGGGAGAGTAATATATAAGTAACTGTATATATAACTCCACATATGTACTTATACCTACACAATGCATACATTAATACATATAAACACACATGAAAACATACAGAAACATATATATATATACTATGAACACACACAGTGATAGTGGGATTACCAATGATCAGCTTGTAAGGACACACTTAAATTTTTTAATAAAGTGTTAAATTTTGAAGTCTCATGTTCACCTCAAATTATAGAAATGAAAGTTTCATCATTCATTCTTTTGGCATGATGTGTGAATCAGGAGGCCTAATTGTGTAAAACTTTGTTGTGGGAGATAGTGGAAAGGGGAATGTTAGATTTTAGTGAACTTTGCAGAATATTTTTATAATTAATTTTTTATTGTATTATAGTATTTATTATTGCTTGTTTCTAAGTTGGAAAAATAAACTTACAACTTAAACGTTATGGTTAGTTGTAGTTCTTATATTCAAAATAGCCTTGTACAGATGGTACCATTTCTTAAATGATCGTTCATTTTGTGTTAATTTTTCCCTAAGCTGTAGTGTCATGTGTGTTGAAAATTTAAATTATATTTATAGCTATGAAATTTCATGGTCATTCAAAGCTCAATATCCTATGAAGAGGGACTACTGTCATTGATAGTGATTTTTTCATATTCCTCTATGAAGAATATTCATCTGAATTTAAGACTGTACTTTAATTCCAGGTTACAAGACTTTCACATGAGAAACTAAGCTAATCATGTATGGCATCTGGAGTCTTATGACACATTTGAAATTTATTTATTGAAGGATTCTTGTTGGACTTCTTTATATTCAATATAGATATTTTTGGACATTGAAACTATAATGGCCTTAACAGTAAACCACATTTCTCATTGTTATGATTGGTAGTGATAAATGTTTCATTTCCAAGTCCATACTTAAGCAAATGTAAATAAAGTTTATTAACTTTTATTTATCTACCAAGTAAAAATAAGTATTTGAAATGGAGAGAATGAACTTATTTATGACATTATTGCTAATATACCTCATATTTTACTGTAATCATCAAAAAAATTTGTTTCCAGTTAATATCGTAGTATTTTTGTTTATAGGGTGCTTCGATGGCTATGGTCATTTTGCACCTCTTCAAGTTATAGAAAAAGCCCTATCGGACGAACACAACACCCACCCCCTGGGTGGGACTCGAACCTGCGACCTTTGGGTTAGCGGGCGAGCACACTACCCACCAAGCTAACCTGGTCGGCTCCAGCTAATATCATTACAATTCTCAAATAAACTTTAAATTAGTCACTTTGACAGAGACAATTCTGACTTCAAAGTAAATTCTTGTGTTACAAGTTCTCAGTTACAAGAACTCAATTTAGTCCCTATTCATTAACATATTTTTATTTAAATTTTATGTTATTTAATTACAAAAAATATATACAAAAGTGCTTATAAAGCAGCTCACAAACATTAATGAATAATGGTGGAACATATAGGAAAAACAAAGTGAAGAACGCACATACTAGTTTTGTATTTTTGTTTACTACATAAACACCTTCTTCAGGCACCAGTCTCAATATGAGCAATTAAGATGTAATTAACAAACTAAATATACAAATGTACTCAAATAAATGACATTCAAAATAGATTGCGAATATGAGTATTAAGTGGCCAAACCACCGTCTTTAGAGGTGAGAATCAGATTAATTGGATAGCATTAGGCATGATACAGCAGAATTGAAACATTAATAATAAAGTGCCTTCCCTTTGTCATTAATGAGTTAGAATCAAAACTCTGATTCTAACTTCTGACAGGGGGTACCACCACCACAAATTTAGTAGCAATTGCATCATTTTTTGCATTTATGGGTACCTATTCTGTTCATTAAATATTAAAATATTAATTATACATATGGCCCAGTTGTCATTGATTTGTCATCAATGTTACATTAGTGGCAGCTGTTGGAAATCGACAATTGTTCAGTTCACGTAAGATAATGATAGACATTACACATGATGAACCATATGCTCCATTGAAATTTTACTTTTGACTGAAAATTAATGTCAGTGAAGGTTTATGTAATGCTAAAGGAGGCTTATTTTGAGGACTGTGCTATTACCTATATAATAGCCAAAAGATGGTTTAATATGTTTACAGAGGGACAGAGATAATGAATTTCAAAGGAAGGTGGACCCTCAGCTTCATTTATTGCTCTTACGGAAGTAAGCATTCATTCCTCTACTGCCATTGAGGTACAATATTTTATCAAATAATGTTAAGAGAATCATCAGAAACATTGAGAAATCCATTGAGTGCCATTCACACTTTAGTAACAGAAAAATCTCTTATGAGACATTTTTGTGCATGGTGAGTTCCAATGTTAAGATGTTCCTCATTTTCCCTACGGCCCAAACCTACTACACCCCATGGTACTTTACTAATGTAGTGTTTTTCATCATCAGAAGCAGTAATCTGTGAACTGAACATGTGCAAACTTACAAAGTCTACCGCTGATGCAATACTAGAGTCTAATGAAATTTGTACCACAAATACATTAACCTTTTCCAGTCCAATCTCAGATTGGCCTGACACTATAATTTTCCTCTTACGGACTGATGTGGAACAACACCCAACATGTAATTCTTGTTACATTTTTTCACCCATTATATTGCTGTCTGATGTCTACCTATTTTTTTATGTAAGCAAACTCAATGTATGAATTTTAATCTTTCTTTGGTCGCCATATGTTTTGGTGTCCAACGCCAACATTCAAGTGTCCATTGTATTTGCATGTTAGTTATAAATAGGAGGTGAGGGTATATAAGTTACATAAAATTATATTGGAAAGAGTTAAGATAACAATACAACGTAACTTTAAATAATTGCATGAGGAATTATGCAAATAAAAAAAATTATGATCACACTCTTTAATATTATTCCTTACTTTATGGGGACATACAACAGTCATGTCAATGGTAATAGAGCTACTATACCCTTTGCTGTCCACATATTCTGGTTTTAGTGTTTTGCATAATTTTTTATGACATATGCATTTTATATAATTAAATCTTTTCCTCTTACCTGCCTACCAGATGCTGTGAAATAACTGCAAGTGTCGTACATCCCTAGGATCCAAGTTTCCCAGTTGTTCAAATCTGGTAGCTTGAAGTAGGGATAACATTGCCTGAAGCTGGTACACCTTCCAAGTTGCCCCTTACTGCTGAAGCATGGTCCAATTTGTAAAGCTCCCCCAATGCCCCAAGATGATCCTGGACCACGAACTCCAATGTCTACTCCGTTGTCCACTTCCAAGATGCCCAGCGACCTCTCCTTCCTGCCCTTTCTCCCATCTCGAACTGCATCTTCTACAACTGTGAAGCAAACAAGAGAGGAAATCTCAGTGTCATTCAAAAGGTAAATCTTATATTTTAAGGTAGCCATATTTATTGAATTTGAGTATCTGAAATTTTTAATTGGAGTAGTCAGTTTTCAAAACTGTCCACACCTATGTAATTTATAGTAAGTATCCACCTTGTATTGAACAATGACAGATTTTGAACAACCAGCATTAAGACACAATTGTATGAAATACCTATTATTTTTAATTGCATTATAAAGGCAATGTATCACATTCACCATGACCTTCTAATAGTACTTTCCACCCAAAAATTTTTATAATTTATTTGAATTATAATTGTTCTAGAAGACTGATTAATGCCCTAGGTTGTGAGGTGTGTTTTATTTATCTACAATCACTAGTAAAAAATCACCAAAAATCAGGCTTTGCCTTAACTAATGAGTATAATTCTCCTAATTCATTTGATATGGGATCACATCTTGTTCAAATTGGGAGTAGGCTAACCCTATCGTGCCAGAGCCATAAACTGGTATACAGTTTCTGCTTATGATTGTGCAACAAAATGAATCAAAAATGACCAAAATAAAGGTCGTTTGTACTGGGGGGATGATTCTGAATGCCCGATATATTGATCATTTGGTGCACAAGGGTTAAAATAACCAAAATAAAGGTCGTTTGTACTGGGGGGGATGATTCTGAATGCCCGATATATTGATCATTTGGTGCACAAGGGTTAAAAATACATATGTAGTTATGTAATTAGGTGCCACTGTTCAATATTGCTTGGAAAACAGTTTCATCCATCCAAATCAGAATTTTACCTAGGAGACCTATTTTACAGAGTAGGTAGGTAAAGGAAGGTTGAATTTTTAAAATTAATCCCATATGTATGAGGTGATATAAAATGCTTAACTAGAGAAAAATTTATACAAGTTGAGTGATAAAAGTTATGCACTGGTTTTGTCCTGCATATTACTTTTTTTATTTAATAATTCTTCATGACATTTTCTCCACATTATTATTAAGAATAATTTGATTATATCTATGCATCTTTAAACGATTTAATTTAACTGTATGGAGGACACTTTGAATAGATATCACAAAAATTAAACTGATGTAAATAATATTTTGAAGTGAATATCTACAGAATGATAATATTAGATATGCTCTTTGTTTTGTTGTTTAAAATGTGAAGTGCCCTTGACGATGATGATGCCTAAGTTTTGCTAGGTGAATGCATGACAAACCCATAATTCAGTACCTAATGCATTAAAATAAGAGTTCAATTTCGAAGAGAAGGAGGTGGAGAATTTGGATCAATCATTCAACAATATTTACTTCAATTGATAATTTCGACAATATTCAGGGTAATGGAAACATTTTTGATTGATTTTATGAAACATCTCCTATATTTAAAGAATGTGGCATGATTTGAAGTAATTCAAATAGAAATATTTGTAAATATAACTAAAAATTGTTATTCTGTATTCGTAAAAGAAATTAATTAAGTTTATTTGAGAACTTAATATTTTGGTAAGAGCAGATTTCTCATTAATCAGTCATGATTATTTTACCTTCAAACATCAAAAAATTCATTCAGTTAGTCACTGTGCAATATTATCCATTCATAACATGGAATATAGTTCGATTCTCAAGAAGAATAGTCATAATTACTTTTAGGAAATTACTAACAACAAAATTTTTAGTGTTTTACAATTTACTTTGTTTGGTTATTAGTATTTGAGGATTAAAATAACCCATTTAGTTATGTTGATGAGGTGGTATTTCAAATTTAGAACCGAAACGATCCAGCTTATACTCTATTATGGTCACAAATGATTTTATTGTGTTCTTGTCCTCACCAGAAACCATGCAATACAGAAAAATGAATTACGAAATAAAATCACTTAATATTTCCAGATAAAAAGTTTTTTGGACCAATAAATTTTTATATGGAATCACCAAGTGATTCTATTTCATAATGTATTGGTTCAACAAGGTTGCACCTGAATCCATAAAGAAGGAAGCTATTATGAAAAATTTTTACTAAGATAAGAGTGAACTGTGAAATCCCTGGTATTTTAAGTTGAGCTAGGTTAATCCAATCGGAAAGTTTATGTCTTTCCTTCCTACGATAACTTCTCAAACATCTACTCCTCTCTTTGTATCACTCTTAATGATTCACATAACATCTCAATCATAGTTTTGTATTTAGTTAGTTTAATACCTATTTCAAAATAATGCCTAGTAAGCTCTTGAATCATTAACTAGTCTTGGAGGTTGATATTTTGTTATACCGAAGTGAATATTATTATATACTCTGCACAGGTTTCAGGTGTCAGAGCACCTTAACACTCAAATAATTTGAGATGGCCATGCCAGTATTCTGTTTCTATAAAATTATTATGAGATTTTGAGATGAATGCAAATACTTCCTGTTTTGATTTCTCAGTGTATATCTGTCTCTCATACACCAGTCCCTCAGATTTTCATAACTTTTAATCATTGGGAAAAAGAGGGATACATGTGGGATGAAATTTACGTGAAAAAGAAGACAGAGCTTTCAATAAACTCTTGGAAACATTACTTTTAAAATTATGAAACTATTGGTTATCTAATTGCTACTCTCCTGGAGAATATAGATGTCTCGTGATTTTCAGCAAAGAGCAATAGCCGTTCGGAAAAGCAATTCGGATCGGAAAGCGATTATCTCATTGAAATTGTAAAACATACAGGACTGTTAAGTGTTTTGGAACATCGGTTACCGGTTTTTGGAACATCAGTTTTTACATTAGATTTTTTTTCTGAAACCCATTAACTGTATGTAAAATAATCTAACGTAAAAATATTGACTCATAGGTAGACATCAATTCACAGTATCGCTGCTGATAGATACATGTACTTTAATGAGCTTCAGGTAGTTGGCGTTTATTTTTTTTTAGTTCTCCTCATTAGCTGCTGTTGAAGGGGTGCTTGCTTGAATCCCAATGGATACATTGGTGTAAAGTTATAGAATATTCCTCAAACAAATCTTTCAACAGGTTCGTGAAAAATTCTTGAACTTGAAGCGTCCAGAAATTTTCCTAACAGTTCCATTTCCATATTTGCGACGCTGTAGTTTCTTAGAATCTCTTTAGCGAAATTAACAGTTTCAAGGTGTAGCCCTTTGTACGGTATAGTTTGATCACATTCATCGCTTTTGCGGTGCTGCCCATTAATCCATTCCGTGGACTACTTTTTTGTACGTAACGATCCCAACGTTACTCGCGATGTCTCAACGCGTTCCGTAATCAGAGATAGAGTCGAGTCTTGCGTCGCGTTCCAGGTACTCGTGGCGGTGGAAGCGAAAGACTTTCGCTCTTCTCAGAATCCACGAGCTTTCTTGGTATCATTCGCGCGGACGGGAGGAAACCTTCCATTCCTTCACGGTGAAAAACAACAAGCAGCGCAGCACGCGCGCGCCTCCTTTCCACGCGATTTTGCACTATTGCGAGTGCGTGTTTGTTTGTGTGTAGTGTCTATCGCCCGTCTGGGCGCCGCGACTGTCCGCCAGCCCGCCTAACACGCTGCATCTCAGGCGGCGAGCCTCCCAGGCGCCACCTACTAACAATGCCCAGGGAAAAAGAAGGGAGGGGGTGGTGACTTCATTGGAATTCCGTTCCAGTTTCTCGCCATAGAATGAGTCATTGTTTCTTTTGGACGTCGATACTCGTGGCGCGTGAGGTCCTTTTCAAATAGGGCCGCGGAAGTGGGAGGTAATGAAAGCGGCGCGCCCTGGACTTATGTGGATTAGAGTCGGAGGCGTATAGTCCCATCTACTACCGGGAAATCCCTCCGAATTCACTCATACAGCGTAATTAAGGTTGTATAAGAGTTTTAGGGGGTATGTAATCAAATGAAAAAGTAATTAAATCACAAAACAAGGATGAAGATAAATAGAATGCCCCGTAAAAATGTCGAAAGCTACAGTATAGACTTATTACGTTCTTGTCCTGGAATGAAACCAAATAAATAGATACTTACCCCTTATAAATTAGTTTTTTATAAATACTTTTCTTCTGAAGTAGCAATAGTGGATCACTAATTAAATTAAGAGACTTATTTCTTTTAGCCAAAATATCCCTGAATTACTTTCACTCTGTTGATGGCTAAAGATCTAATTGCAGGAAGAATTATGAATCCTGAATTTTTTTCATTACGATTCACTCATTTTTCTAGAACTAACAATGTATTAAGATACTAGCAGCTGTCAGGATTGGTTGTAGAGTTGCTATAGATAAATCAATTATCTGACTTTAAACATAGGACAGTGATCAATAAAGGAGGCTGTGTGCCGTCCCTAACGATTTTGTCTCCTTCATTTGATTAAGGTCAACTCATTTCTGCAAATAACTAATCGAGAATTAATGTGCAGAGCCATCGAAAAAGAATGATGACATTATATGCAGTTACAATAAGAGGGAAACTGATAGGACATATATTAATGCATCGAAGACTAACGGAGGGAGAGAATAGATAGAATTTTGTGGTAGAATTTATTCAGAGTTTGAATAGTGATCTAGTATGTAAAGGTTAGGCTAGGTAGTTCTAATTTAGAGTTCATCAAAAACCTACCTTAACTGGTAGGTTATCACCGTTGGCAGTTATTCTTCACTGACTCAAGTTAGAGCGAAGTTAATCGGAATTGTCAGTTCGTTAGGATAGTTCTATTGCTTAAGGAAAGTTTTCCCTTTTAAATTGGCGTTAAAATTGAAGTTTGGCCCATATTCAGGCTAATTGTATTTGCAGTAATACTAAAAAGTCTGGTATTAGGTACTACTTTTAAAAATAAAGTTGTCAACACGCATATAATCGATAAAATGGCAGTTAATAAATAGATAAACTTAAAAAAAGAGAGGCAAATAAGTGCTTGAAGTTTCGTAGGTCTTGCTGCCTTCGTCAGATGCCATACCTTTACTTAACTAACTTCATCGGACGGTCTAACTTTAACAAACTTAATAACCCTGTTACTGTTTACGTAATTAAACTGCCCGGATAATTCTTTATCGAATAATTTAGTTGTCTTTAGATCAGTTTTTAGTTTTCTGTTGGAGCGTTTCTAGCCCACAGTTTAAATAAAATACTAAATGAGTTAGCATAAAAAATTAATGACTCTAAAATGCTGTCACTATGGGGTTTTTAATGAGTTTTATATGAACGAAATCTTGAAAAAATATGCTAAAAAACATTTCATAATTAAAAGATTTCTAAAATTACGAGTGACCAGATATAACTTTTTGTATTGGCGTGACTGTACTGTATGGTATTTTTAAACTATTTTACTTTTTTTAAATGTGTTAAGTTACCTTTTAGACCACAAGCCAAAAAGTGACCATCATACGATAACCACCAATGAACACGGAACCGACTAAACCTCGCATTGTTAATCTGAGCGTTAAGTTAACGGCAAGAACTCTACCGGTGAGCCGTGCTCACAAGTGGCTTTACGTTTTACTCTTGGCGTCAATGTGGGGTAAGGTGAAATGTCTTTTGTTGTGATATTTTCATGAAAAATTTATTAAGTTTTTCTTATTCGTTTCAGAAAATATCCGAAAATATTTAACGTCGATACTTTATTGAATAATATCACATTGAGAGGAGATAAAACTTAGAAATTCCATAGCGTATGGTTTTTAAAAACTAGTTTCCCTATATCAGTAGCGAAATAGCGATTCTTTTTGACTCTATTGATATAGCGAAACTTGTCGAAATAAACCATAAGCTATAGAATTGCAAAGGTGTATTCCAGAAAAGAGTTATCCAGGACGAGCTTAACGGAGAGTTGACTACGTTTGTACTAAACTAAAAATCGTTTTAATCGAGGCTCGTAAGAAGGAGAATGAGGCATAGGGAATATTCATAGTTGATTAAAATATAACCAAAGGCAGTCAGTGTGCTTGTTTGTGTTGTCGTTAGACCAGAGATCCTTAAGGATGGGGGTCAGGGTGGGAGTAAAACTGATTTTTAAACCCACTGGGTAATTTCCTGATAAATCTTTCCACCGCTGGCAAGTGGAAGGCATGACGAACGTCGACCATACGGAAAAGTCGACTTGTGCCGAGTACGTTTCCGCATAGCTTCATTTTCTTCGGATTCTAATTATCTCTCCGAGCGGTTTTACTTACCACAAAAATTTCGCATCCTTAGAGTAGCTTTTGGGTCTTATTATCGCTTATGTGTACAGCTTCGTGCAAGTAGGGAGGATACCTATATGCGAATGTCGCAGTTCGTGAAAAAAATTGTCAGTTCCTGCTTCGGTGCCTTCAGGCTTGGAATACAGTTTTTGGCGCTGAGGTCATTTATCTTCTCGTGTCTTCCAATACGTCGTCCGGGGGGGAAGGGGGAGAGAATACGGTGAAGTGGGCAGGACGTGCGTAATGGGAAGTAGTACGCTAGTTTCTCGTCGGGGAAAGTCCAAGATGCTTGGATTCCGTGGCATTTCCTCGTTCGCCTACCTTCCCAGTAGTCCCGGAACTGTTCGTTTTGCAGGGCGGGACACACGCGTAGAAGGAGGCGTCAGGGTGGGAGTGGAGTAGTCTTCGGAGTAGGCGTCAATTGTTTCCGAGGAAGAAGACGTGGGCTCGAAATCGGTGGTTCCGAGAATTGAGCGGCCCGAGGTACAGTCAATAGGACTTACTAACGGGTCATTTCTTCTAATAAAAAATAGGTTTGGCGGAGACGGAGGATCACTTTTAAAATACAATGCGATGTCTCCTTTGTCACCTTATGAAGATACTTATTCTTCTTGAAGTGAAGCAAGCATCTCTGCGAAGAAATCTTAAGGAATGTGTGGAAAAGAAATATGTGGAAATAATTGAACATTTTTTTGCGGATGCGACCGTGCGCATATGATTTGAAAAAATGTCCATTTTAATTCGTCTTTAATTTTAGTGTATTTGAAATTTCTGTACCTGTGACTAACGTTATACATGTACGATGTAATGCGTCATGAGGGGCTCATTTTGTCTTTTTTTTGGTAAGTGAATGTAGAAAAAAATCGTTTCAAGTGTGGCAAACTTTTACGTTATAAGTTGTCAAAGCTGAAATGGAGAGGACGCACGCATCCGTAATTTTAAGTTTAAGAATGGGAGAAGAAACATAGAACGAGAAGCACTTTTGAAATAAATCCATTCGTATCGAAAAATGACGCACAAGGTGTGTAATTAAGTATTTTGAAAAATACAGGTCCTGGAGAAGATCATCAATTTGTCCGAAAAAAAACGGTGGCCATTTACATAAATTTTTTCGTGTTTTTTTCAGTAAATTTTTCTCTTTACCCTACTTGTAACTAACCAACACCTCTTGGTGACCGGCTTCTGATCCGTCATACACTTATCGATTTAATTAGCAACGTTTTGTAATTAGGTAATTCACAACCATGATGTGTTAGTTGTTCGCTTAAAATTCCTCTCGATTATTTTAGTTCAATTTGAAAAATATAATTGCGGTACTGACGGAAATGTTGGATTTTATAAAGCCAGTGAAAAATATTACGAGAAATTTGGGATTGTTGAAATTTTATTTTACTTTTTGAACAAGATTTGTTTTTTATGTATGGTATGAATTTTCCGTCGTCATCCTTATGTAGTTACGTTTTGAATTGTATTCTTTCATTTTTTTCTCACAATAGATCATACCTTAAGTGTCTAACGAGGTAAAAAAGTGAGCATCCTATTAATTTTTCATTATGAGGTCGTGGAATACTGATAAAGCTTCGGGGTTTACGCCGAATGTCGTATAATACCGATTAGATTATAATCATTCACTGAAAATGAAATGTGCTTTTCAATAATAATGGACGTGAGAATGGTTGCTTCTTGCCAGACGTGATGAATCCCCGGTCTTTAGCAACTATTAAGCGTAAATGGCAAATTGCATCATTAACAATAGAATTTTTGGTACGATGGCCATGTCACAACCCATGTATTTCTCAAGGTTTGGAAATTAAGGAAATAAATTGACATCCAAGTTACAAAAATTAGTATAATCGAAAATTATGTAGTACAGGAAGTTTTTAAATGTTTATCTCTTCATTCAATTGGAGGATTGGTGTTGATCTGCGTGTAATCTGGTGGTTCGCATGCGATTGTTTAGTTTTTTGATTTTTCGCGAACTTTTACGGCCCAATTTGACATTTTCCGCGAGAGCCATCGCTACCTTCTGTCAAAATACCGAGGAGAATCATTTCAAAAGCTGTTCCCAGTAGTTTTCTACTTGACAATTTTAAGAAGCGCTTTCGTAGAAGATTACTATTCCTGGGGGAAGAATGCGAATAAAACTTTGTTGTTTGTTGTATTCCACAATGTTGTATTTAAACGTCCGGTTTCGTCGAACACTCGACAACTTCAGCTGTCAACTGTTCTACACCTGAAGATGTCGACTGTTCTACGAAACCGGTCGTTTAAATAAAATATCGTGGACTTACAAGGTTTGTTATCATTCTTCATCATGAAGTTCCATAAATTTGAGGTTAACACCATTGAACACATTCCTCGGGGACTTAGAAGGCTTATAGAAGAGATACCGTCGTTAGAAAATACCTATTTTTTATATCCGTGGCGGATTATGGATTTCCAACCCGTAGCCTCAACTTTCCACTGGAATTTGTCACACTGGAGTGGTGGTCAATAATGACGCATTTTAATGTTCCTCGGGGGAAATTATCTCACAGAGCTCAGATTCACTCTCTTTGAAAGTGTTTCAGAGGTTTTTAACGGAAAATGTTTTGTTCCCGCAAAACTTTTCTATTGGCTGAAGGCCGTTGTGGGACTTATTTTTCGACCGGGAGTCCAGGGGGAACCGAATTGAAACTTGATGGGGTGGGAATGGGTTGGGTGGAGAGAGAGAGAGAGAACGGTGACTGGAAATGGGAGGAAGGTGGGGGAGGGGTCGAGGGCTGCGCGAAGGAAGGGCAAGTCCCTCCCGCGTCAGCTTGGGAGGAGAGGGGGTGGTGGAGAAGCAGGGAAGAGGTCCCCAGGGGCCCTTGCCTTCGCCACGAGGTCGTTCAACCCCGAGGTGGTGGTGGCGTAGCTTCTTTATTCCAGCTCATCTTCTTTCTTTCTTTTTCCCTCCTCCCCCCTCCCCCCCCAATCCCATCCCCTCGGTTCTGTCTTGCACGCCCTCTTCCTCCACTCAGTCCCTACCACCCTCTCCCGGTCGCTTATATCCTCCTACCCTTCATTCCCGTTTCCCTGACCGCATCCCCTCCCCCACCTCCTCGCCAGCTCCTCTGCTCGCGGCACTACTTAAAGACTCCCGACCTCCGTTCGACTCATCTTTGTCCTCTTCGCCACCCGACTTAACTTCTTCTTCCACCCCCCTGCCTTTTTTTTTCAACATCCACATCCACTCGCTCTCCTCCTCCCACTCGAGGGACAACCATCCTTGACCATTCACTCTGTCCTCAAATGTTCCATTCCACTCTCGCCCATCGTCTTTTGCTATTTCTCTCCACATAGTGTCTCAGTCAGGGAGATAATTGCGGCCGCTTGTGTTATGCCTATGTGCCAAGCACTTTTACACACCGCGGGGTATTTTTTTGAAGCATTTTCTCCGGCACGAAGTATGAAAGGCATTTTTCTAAAGATCTCTCTCATTTCTATAGTATCTCATGACACTTGTCGTCAAAAATGTTACCAAAATTGAGGCGTAGGGGGTGTTCCCTCACATTAAATTTCAGTATTTTTTTCTTCTGAGGCACACACTCCCATTATTCTATGGGGTATATGGGAGCGGCCTAAATCGCTTTGATCGGTGGTTTTGGCACATATTTTTACGGCCGCATGCCTTTGCCGACGCAAATCATCCAGGAAAATTGGTTTTATGTAATTGCGTAGATTTTCGCGGCGTGGATTAGGATGTCTCTGCATGCCTATCGGGTCTGCACCGCGTTCGTCAGCTTTTTGTGACAACAGTTTCGCCGGCATTCCAGCTGGCGTCTTCAGAATTCTT
>WURS02000014.1:3347390-3365553 GCA_011762765.2 Rhinocypha anisoptera | reverse complement strand
AAAAGATGCACGCGAACAGGAAGATGAACTGAACAGGAATTTTCTGACTTTCTTGAGACCGACGAGCACCTCGCGACTGGTGGGTCTTTCACACTGGAGGAAATTGCGGAGGAGATGCTGCGCAGTGAGGAGCCGGTTCAAAGCGGGGATGACGATATAACTGTCGAGGAGGATGTCATTTCATTCAAGGAAGCCCGGGGCACTTGGAGCATCGTGCAGAAATTCATGCAACAGAGAAGCGGGAAGCTCGGTGTGATTCAAGTGTGCGATCGGCTAGACAACGAGATGCTCATGATCCGCCAAAAGAAGATGCACCAGTCGACAATATTTTAGAGCTTTGGACTGATAAGTAGCTTGAGAAAATAAACCTGTTTTTTCAAACCCTCATTACAATGCCACCCCCGCTACTATGCCACTCTTGCTCGGTCCCGACAGGTGGCATAGTAACGAGATTTGACTGTAGTAGTAATTTGTTGATTTTGTCACTAGATTTAGTTTTTACTTTAATGACTTTTGTCCTGGTTTAGTGACATCTGTACATATATAACCAGGTGTGTATGTTTATAATCCAATTATTTATTTTATAATGATTATTTATTATTATGAACAAAAAATTTATAAATATAATTTTATGTATCACATTATACACACGTATTATCAATATATGCAACACTACAAAAACCACTGACTAGTACACTCAAATTAATTGTTCCACTTACATCGGCCAGTCCCGAGACTGCCATACTTTTTATTTTAGAGTAATATCTTTCACATCTGAAAGTGAAAAAATTATTTGCTGAAAATGTATATAGCCTTAGACTCTAAAGTCATCGGCATTGAAATATTATCAAATACTCTCATATAAACTCCCAGAAATTCAATTAATCTTGAATTCATTTATTTAACCAAATCAAGTAATAACTTATAATTGTAAGGTTCTCCAGCTAGATATACTATTGGAGACCAGAAATAATGATACCGAAAGAATGATCAACTCTGATAATATGAATTAAATGTGTACATGCTACTCGTCACATTAAATCATGAACTGTATTGTCTCTAATTAACTAAATTATGAGTTCATTAATAACTTGTTTTAATTTTTAAGGAATAGAATTTTATTCAAATGGGTCTTTTTGGAATATGTTTTCAATATAGTGTGAAAGCCAAAAACCTTCTATGGGTTGAGTGGCTATGAGAATAAGTTTTAGAGAGTGAATTAAATGTAAAATTATACCTTATTGGTATTCTTACCTTTTGGGTCAACAAATTTCAAACCATAAGTGGATGAATCAAGAGATAACAATAAACTTTTTTTTCTTTTTTAGCTTTTTTCACATGTATCTTAGCATTTTTGTGGTTCTCCTGGTTTTATCATGATGCTATGCTTTATCTGTTCCATTGTGTAGATTCAAGCACTCTACCGACATCCCAGCCTGGGTCCAAAATCAGTGGAGATAGTGATTGTGCATCTGGAGCTAATGTCTCGACAGCCTTCAGCAATCCCTTTAGATGGTGAACGTGGTAGCTTGCTGGACAATTTCTGTGCATATTCATCACGAAAAAATCCCAAAGGTGATTCAAACCCTGATCACTGGGATATAGCCCTTCTAGTTTCTGGGTATGTCACTGACTTGTAATGTTGTGTTAACAATGATATCATTTTACCTTATTGTTACAGTTTTAACATTATTAGGATTCATCTTTAAGGACTTTTGCGAGAGCTTGAATTTTACCATTTTGTATTTTGCAGACTGGACTTCTATGCCATTGAAGGAGGGCGAAAGAGTGGTGTCACAATGGGTAATCATGATTGAAATTTGTTTGACCCTTATTAAATGTTTGTTCATTTTAGTGTTTTATGACATTTAAAAAATGATGGACCCTCTATGAAGAAACTTCAAATGAAATTTGAGGTCATAGTAGCCTAGTGGGTAGAGTGCTTGGCTACTGAATGGGGAATCCAGATTCAAATACCAGTGAATCCCTGGACACCTCCAGATGGGTACAACAAGAAATTACAGGCACTACAGGGAATGAGCTGGCACCCCTTATTGTCCTTACTTTTGAGAATTTTCACATACCATTGGGCTTAGTACTAGGTGGGATCTACCATCACCTATCAAACTAACTTTAGGATTGAAGACTGATTAAATTAAATTTGATTACTCTTGTATATTTTTTTAACAGAATTTTGTTCAGGCATTTTGGTGGTATAAATTTGGTATTATAGCTGTTGGAATGAAAAACACCATCATCAGAAATGATGCTAAATTTTCACTTTCAGGCTTGGCAACAGTTGGTGGAATATGCTCAGACAAGTACAATTGCGTTATAGGAGAGCTTGGAACAACCAATTCTTTTGGGAAGCCCTATCCATCTGCTGGGTTCACATCAGTCTATGTAATGGCTCATGAAATTGGACACAAGTAAGGCATATTAACTCTTAAAATGCATATTTTTTTGTACTTGTGAAATAGCAACATATATATTCCATAACCTAACAATTATGACTGATATTATTAATATGCATTTGATAAGTTCTTTTGTATTAATTCGGATTAACTAATTTACTAGACCATAGCTAGAACAAACCTCTGAAATAGTATGAGGGGCTCAATTTTTTTGTTATTTGTTACACTCTAATTTAGGCAATGGATTGTTTATAAGAAGAATGCATATCTTTCAGATGATCATATGAGCAGTTATTACAGCATATGAGGTGACTCAGCATATGAAAACAACAGCACATTGGAATGTGTTTTTTTTTCATAAATTACTGTTGTGCTGTAATTAAATTAGTGTAAACATTTTCATAATCACTTAATTTTCATAAATTGTGTAACATTTAAAAAATATTTATGCTCTATTCCACAACTTAAGTTAATCCTGATTTCCATCAGAGCCTTTTTGTTGAATTGTAATAATAAATATATTTGTGATCAAATTGGAATTGATTTTCATAAACACTTCCTCTCAAAGCTTGGGAATGCATCATGACAGCACTCAGAATAGCTGCCCAAAGGAAGGTTATGTAATGTCTCCCTCCAGAGGAACCCAGGGAGAAACCACATGGTCCACTTGCAGTGCTGATATCATGGCTAATCTTGCGTTAGTATTCTATCGAATCAATGGTATTAACTTTTAATTAATTCTATCTTTTAATGTCTCTTATTTTGAATTTCATCAATGTTCCTGTCCATAATTATCTCAGTCACAGATTGGGTATTAAAATATTATCCATAAACATTGAAAGGCAATCAATAATACCTTCCAAAAGTTACTGTTGACATTTATTTGTTCAACTATATTGTCGTATGTCCCCCATAAATTATAAGTATCTGAAAGATTTCAGATTTAATTTTGTATAAAATTACACACCCTACTCTTGTTCTTAGTCAGAGGTCAGACTCTTTTAGTTTTCTAAAGGATTTAAGTCCTAAGTAAATAGGAATTTTTTGTCCTAGTATAATATTTGATTAATTAATATATTTGATAATAATTTAGTATAATATTTAATTTTAAGCAAAAGTTTGAAAAACAAATTAGAAATTTCAGTAGTTGTTCATGAAACAGCTATGGTACAGGAACAATGATTATATTTTTACAAATGGCAACGTGGTAGGTTAAATTCTTGTGATGAAAAATGTGCAGCAATGGTTACAATTGAAGCATTGCTCACCACTTTGCACATTGTATATGTGGTCAGTGTTACAGGAGACAAAATCAGTTATCTACAATGTCCCTCAAATTATCAGTCTCTTTACCTTTCAAGAAATAACTTAGTGCATACATATATTTTAACACTTTCGTGGTGGTGCCCTAATCTGGTATGCAACCCCTGCATACAATGTGCGACAAAGTGTAGGAAAACTGACCAAAAACATGTCAACCATACTGGGGGGATGATTATGAACGCCCAATAAATCGGTCATTTGGTGCAAAAGGGTTAACAGAACAGCAATGAAAATACCTTAGTAAGTTCTCTGACACATATGAAGTAAAACTCTCTATCTCCTACTTTCCCTCAAGATGATCAGCTGGAGATTGAGAGAGTGTGAAACTGTGGTTGATGTAAGGTCTTGTGCAGTTTGGGCGTGTGGCCATTTTGAAATGGCAAACCAGTCAGAGGGAGATGTGTCACCACAGATATTTGTTGAGCCAATCAGTTCTGGTCTGGATATTTGTTCAAGCAGCTATATTAAGCGATACACTTTCACATACATGCATAACAAGTTGAACATGAAACCATAATCTTGTCAGACCTCTGTCCATTATTCTAATTACAGTTAATGTTATTATTAACAATATTTAGTTGAGAAATTTTTCTCTGCAAAGCTCTGAAGATAAGTTCCTTAGACAAGATGTAGAGATATTTACCTGGTTATACTTCAAACTGCTTAAATTGGTGATGGAATTACAGTTGCTTAATCACAATTAATTAATCACAATCTTATTCATAATAATGTATTTTCATTTGTTTTTATATATAATATATCTCTATGGTTTCTTATATTATTCTTGCAACAGGCTTAGTATTGTTCAAATATCTGTCCATTGTTCTTTTTGCTCCAATGAATTGCCATATATCTTTTACTTTGCCTGTTAAAATTTTTTCTCATCATCCTATTGTGGTTGCTTAACCCTTTTAGTGCCAGCGGGCTGATCTATCGGCCCTAGGGGTATGAGCGAAAAATGCCATGGGCCAATCTATCAACCTGACTTTTTGTTTAATAAATAATATTTTATTAAATTGTTTAGAAGGTAAAAATATAAATTAAATATTTTACTTACGCTAAAAGTGCTTAGAGTGTAAAAAAATTGATGTTAATAAAAGTATATAAATGTATATTATATTGTTAAAATGTGTACATTAACAAATATACGAAAAAACCCTTGCATTTTTCACATATACCAGGTGATATGGGCTGGCACTAAAAGGGTTAAATATTCCATCTTTCAGGTTGTAGTCCTCATCTTTTCATATTCTCTTCTGGATACCCTTAGCTTCATTCTCTCTTCCCACACATTTAGTCCCAATTTCATTTCTTATATTTTTATACTTATGTTCTTATTCATCATTTCTCAACTCCTCGTAAACATCTCCTCTATTATTTAGCTCCAGCACTTTTTTAATGAACTTGTATTTCACCTTGGCGGTTCTTTAGTCAACATGTATGACAGCTTCCTTCAAAGTGTTATCCCAAATCTGAAGCTTAAGCAGTATAAATATTGAATTGGTAACCAAAACATTCATCAGACACAAATTTTAAGTTCATTAAGCACTTATTGAATTTTTGATGTGATTATGAATAAATACCTTAGAATGTAGTTGGGAATTATGATTGATCGACTATTTTCCAGACTCAAATATTTAAATATAAATAGATAGAAAATAAGAAAACACCCCAATCTTACATATGCTCATTATCATCCATCACCTGAACAAATTATGGGAAGTATAATGGCACTCTTATTCCAGTAAAATATAAAATGGTAATAATGATTGAAATGTCATTAGGATGGTATCCTCTATTTGATTTTCATATCTTTATTTCACCTCCTCAAAAATATTTCATCCTCTACCTATTCTCAACTCTGTTTCCTTGGAAATGTGAGACATGTACTATTGGCTATTGAGTGAGATAAAAGAAGAAACCTGTAATCAATATAATGGTGATCTAGAGATTCCTATATTAATATTTCAGTCAGCCATCAGCAGGGCGAAGTAATTGAGTATTTGAAAGCCATGACAAAGTATAGTACAGGGATGAAGCACTATCCAATTGACTTTGAATGTACTATTCTTTGCCAATGGTCTCAAAATAATTTCTCCCCATTTTTGGTCACCGACTGACCAAAATATTGAAGTAGGAGCCTATATTGACTAGAGATTTTCTCCTTTAATCTCAATTTCATTTTACTTCTACAGTAGCAGTATCAGTATATGGTTACCTGATTTTATTATCATTTATGGAAGATACTCCTATAATTGCCACATTTAGTAAGTCATCGTAATAGAAGGCCTGTCTTCCAGGTGGGCCACATGCCTAAATGACTCACCTTCGAAAAAAATGACTCCTGATCGTGATCATGATGGAAGATTTAATGGAAACCCTGGTGCCGTTTGGGGATCAAAGAGACAGTGCCAGTTCTTGTTGAGAGATAAAGATGCTACCGTGCAAAGCAATAATTTAGAAGTAAGTAACATGTGAAGGTTTCCATTCAATAAGGCAGCTCATAATTGAGACAATGTCAAGCTCAATTTAATAATAATACAGTAAATGAAATTGCAGGAAGAAATATGACGACTTAGTTGCATGTATATTATTCATTTTGCATGGTCAATTTATAGTTTAGAAGCCTAGAAAAAATTTGGTACATTTTTCTCTTAACATTTTACTTCAAATTGTGTGGTATTCAATCATTGTGATTTTCATTTAACAGGAAATATGTCAAAATCTGAAGTGTAAGACACCTCATCGCTCAGGATTTTATTTTGCCGGTCCAGCCTTGGAAGGAACTGTCTGTGGCAGTGGAAAAGTTTGTATTCAATGGTCTTCTTTTTCTTCCTTTAGAAACTAATTACCCAAACCTGGCCAATTACCTATGTCTAATAAAGAGTGACTCATTCTGGTGAAGTTTTCATGGGATTTCCACTGGGTTATGGTTTCAGCCACAGCTGAGACCCAACCCAGTGGAAAACCTGTGAAGTCTTCACCAGGATCGTGTGCCGGGAAAACACCAAATCCTACAGAGTGACTCATATAACCTCCTTAGAACAAAGCATATAATATGTCAGAAACAATGAAAAACTCATCATAAGGGCAAAGTTTGCTATATAATGTATGACAATGAAAGAATTGACACAAAGGTTCTAGCATGACTGGGAACTAGGAACCAATTGAAGGAATTTTTAATATTCAAAGATTAGTAGTAGTTTTTTCTGACTGTATTAATGGTTATTATGATTACCAGACAAAAAGTTCACTCCTAAAAGTCCACAGGCAAAAAGTCCATGGACAAAAACTGCAGTCCAACCCAATCCAACCTAACCCATTTTGGTATGAACTTTTTTCTTGAACTTCTGACTTTATGTCCATTAGACTGTTTGTCCATTTTTGTTTGGACTTTTTGTCCAAGGACTTTTAAGATTGGACTTTTTGTCAGGACATTGGTTATTACAAAGTTGATTATTCATATGCATAAACTATTCACACCTGGTTTATGGTATAACCATCTGAGGCAATGCAATCTACTGCTCCAAAGTGTTTTCTATAAAGAAAAGAAATGTAGAAGCCATAATGTGCATATTCATAAGATCCCCAGGCTGACCATTTTTTAGAGACTTAAAATTTTAATCTTTCCCTCTCTATAAATTCTAAGTTGTGCCTTGTTTGTTAAAAATAACCCAAAGTATTTTATAAAAAATAGCACTGTGCATACCTCCAAAAGGGGATCAAAAAGTGATATACGGGTTTAATGGACTAGCATAGACAATTTTGAACCACCAAAATGGAACCTGCATTCAGCATCAAAGACTTTTAACCAATTACGTTTAAGTTTAAAATGTTTCCCTTCAGGAAAATTTTGTGTGAAAGAATTTCTACTTGAAAAAATTACTATAATGCAAAACACTACCTTTGGTATACTTTTTAATATAATTTATCTAATCCTTTATGTTTCATTCATTCATATATCTTATATATGTATTTTTTTATTCAAACACCTACACATTTATATCATATATGTCATTTGACTGATTCCAATGTTTAATGCACTTGGTACCTGTAAGGAAAAATAATAAATTAAGTTAAAACTGCAGTGTTATACCTTGCTGTGAAATCAGTTACAATATCTATAACTTTGCAAAATATGATATTTTTATTAAAAATGCTATATTGGTTGCTATTATGGTATCATAATTACATATCAATGTTATTTTCAGTCATGCCAAGGTGGGTATTGTTCAAAAGCAAAGGCTACTAGTAAACCAGTAAAACCAATTCAAGGAGGTTGGAGTGAATGGAAGCCAGCTGGTTGTTCTTCTGGATGCATTGAGAAATCCAAAGGTAGGTTTCAAACACTTATAATCTTAAATCTCATGCATTTTGACTGCCAGAAAAATTCTCACCAGACTTGGTTTTAAAAATTATGAGTAGCTGCTGTGCGCTTCACTCACAAACTGAAAATATTAATGATACGATATACATAACATCACCATTTACATTGGGTAATGCCTTATTTCTATGTATATTTGTTTGTCTAATTTATATTCACCAAGTTAATGAGTCATTACATAATTTTTAAACAGTACAATTGATTTTTATATGGATTGCTGTGATTGGAGCTTATGAGGTATTTCACAAAATATGTGATGAAATTTTATATATACATAAAAAGATGTCACTTATTTTAAGTACCTATGGTAAGCAAAGGAAACTAAGTTCCCCACAAAATTTAATTCAACCGTGGATATACAATTACTTTGAAAAATCTTATTACTGAACTACAGTTGGGTGTGTACGAATAATTTACTTTAATATCATCATCTATATTAATCTCAGTCTAGGATTATGAAGCTCTTCTAGACTTAACCAACAATAAATATCTTTACACAAATATGATAAAAGTAATTTGTTAAATATTCTATAAATAAAAGTTGTTTAACATAGATAAAAAAGAAAGTTTTTATTGAATAATTGTGAAAATGAATGTGTTGAGATATGAAAAGTATTGTCATCTCTTGTCCATTTCATTGACCATTTGCCTGAGATATTTGAGAACAAAAAGGGAGATAGTTACCATATTAGTCCAAATAAAATGCAACCCTGAATATAGCATGACGCAAAATGTTTTCAAGTGAAACCTGGGAAAAAAAAAGTCCATTTAATTTTCTCTTCTTAAGAATTGCAATTTTCTCTATACCATGAATCAACAGTGCAGTGCTCAACATTCATGAACATTGCTCACAATACCACTGCATGCAACTAATAATAGCCTATTTTTAAGGGTTTCAAGAACGGCGCAGGACATGTGATAACCCTAAACCAGTGAATTCTGATGATGGCTGTGATGGTCCAAGTTTTGATGTGACCACATGCAATGATAATAAGGTTGGTTCTAAAATACTTTTTTAAGTATGCAATCTTTTTTACAATACCTTCTTTTTTTGCCAGCCATTTTCTCCAATTCTCCATCTGTCCATTTGCATCCTCCTCCTTGACTCCCAAAACCTCCTCAACTGTTAGTCCTTTTGCCTCATCCCTCCACTTAATATGCGTGAATTCTCCTGCTCTCCTTCCCTGTAACTGTGCTCCTTTACTGTTTTGCTCTTCTTCACTTCTCACCATATGCTTATACCATCTTAGCTTTGCCTTCCTTATTACATTGCTTATAAACTCTACTTCTGCTTTATCTTCACTTCATCATTTCTTACATGTTCCTTCTTTTATATGCCCATGATCCATCTAAGTATTCTCATTCCAATCCATTTCAGTCTATTTTCTTCCTTATCACCCAGGCATCTGCCCCATAAATCATTACCGGTCACATTACTTTAGTATTGAAGACTTTTATTGGGCATTCTCTTGTTAAATGTAACTCCTGATATGTACTCCATGCTAATTCTTACACCCCATTTTTATCCTTTCTTTAACCTCTATGTCACAAACTTCTGACTCGGCTATTTTTCAAATTGTGTGCAACATATTTTATATTATTGTTTAGGAGATTTTACAACAGATATTATTATGTAAGTTAATTCATAATGATATTTAGACTTTGTATATTTAGGGCTTGTATTAGTTCCTATTTATTATCTTTTGCAAGCACGTTTTTATAATGTATCTAGATACAATACATTTTAATGCATTGTGAAAAGTTGACACATACTTTTATCTGTCTACAGGACACACACTCACTTTGAAACACAAGGTCTTATTTTATAACAATGCTTTATTTATCTTTCTTTTAAAAAGAATAATTGTTAGGTCTTTTACAGAAGTATGCATAATTTCAGCACAGAACTTATTTTTATTATTGATGAGGTTTTCAAATCATTTTTAAACACTTTTCTGTTATGTTCCATCATGATTTTTGCATTTGATTAACAGCTTTGCAAGAAAGGCAGTAGGATGACCGTTGTGGAACATGCATCTCGTAGGTGTAAGAAGTTCAGTGATCTACTGAAAACATTAGATCCTGAAGGCAAAGGACTGCAAGCACCTTATGAAGAAGGTTTGTAAGAATGAATAACCATATTTTCATGCCTTTATTTATGTGGTGGTTTTTCCCTAATAATTGCACTTGGAAACTCAATCTGGATTATATGTGGCCAACATTAATTTCAATTGGACATCATGTAGTGCTCAGCTATAACTTCAAGCCTGTCCCCTACAAAAATCAATTCATTATACTGAGAAGTGGTTTTCAGAGTGCTCATTGAATAGAAACAAATCAGAGGCTCTATCCCAAGTACCAACATCAATGAGGGGAGGCATTATTGCTGCTTAGCTGCTCAGGTTAGCCTGGGGGCTTGGGTAGCATGATTGCCTGCTTTTTTTTTTTGGAGGTGGTGGGGAAAATGCATTTACACACACCCAAGGAAGGTGTCCCTGGGGAGTGTGGGACTTGGACAAGCCCATTCCTACTAAAAACTGCACCACCTGATTGGGCCTATTCATGGGAGGCAGGAACTGACTGCAGGCAAACGTCATACGGCCGCTCACCCAGCTCTGGTTCTCTCCCACGTTGGTCTCCTCTTGGTGCACTTGTTGAAAAAATTCACCGAAACCACTACCACCCTACTGGCCAGTACCCTAAGATCTTTCTTTCCTATAATACCCACTTCAGATCTTTGGCTCCATATACTTCGGCTACTGATTGTGACGGCAAGGACCTCAATCGCTTCTTTTCACCTCTTTCTCCAGATCTCGCTGAGGAGCGATCTATTGTCCCTGTACTTATAAATTTTCCAAGTATTGGCTCTATCCAGGTCAGCTTGCTCACCTACCACCTGAGCGTCAATCAGCAGTACCTTTTCTCTGTGGACAGCGACTAGGTCAGGCTTCCATTTCTCCTCTGCTGTATCAAATATCTCCTCTCTGGTCAGGTAGAGGCCTCGGTTCTTCATGCCTCGCTCCATATAACTGACCACCGCATGATGTCTCTTCACCCTAGTCCCATGACTGTGGTGACAGATCCAGAGAATGTGGTTTAGGGTCTCAGTGGCATTGCAGCCAGCCCTGCAACTCGGATCTCCCCGGTGCCGGGAGGTCCGTGATCTAAGTGGGATTGCGTTGATCCTTAGACGGATGGACTCAATGAAGTCGCTCCTGGACAAAAACTGCTTGCCATCCCTCACCCAAGTGTTTGTTGTGGGACCCCACTTGCCTCCTTCAGTGCTGCGCCATCAACAGAGTGATACAGTGCCTCCGCCCACATCTAATGGATTTTGCTCTTTTGAACATGGATGACCAGTCTGTAAGCCTTAGAGTGTTCCTAGCGAGTTCCTATGCTAGGAGTCTTCCTGCATCTTGCCCGTACACATAGGAGATCTTAGTAAAGGACACTAATTTGTTCCTGCAAAGAAGCAGAATAGTCCACCTCAACCCCACCTCCAAAGGTTGTGGGTTTGAGTGCCGTCCAGAGCATGGGTGATGTGTTTGTCCAGATGGGTTTTTTCTATGATATGAAGAGGTGCTAAATTACCATAGCAGTCAATGCACCCCATAAACAAAAATACTACTGCTAGTGCTGCTTATTATGATGAATTAGACCATATTTTAATAGAATTTTGAGATTTGATGTTTAAAATGAATTGAAGAAAATAAATGTCTTGTCACATAGTTAAAAAATATTACTAATTCATAACTAATATTTATCATTTAGCTGCCACAGCTAGACCCAATTCAATTTGAACCACCTAAATATTTTCTTAATCATTTAATTGGCTCTCACTGGTGTAAATAAATATTTCCTAATGGAGCTATCTTGTATTTCCCAATAAATTAGGATATTCTTCATGTACAATCTAAGTGTCTAAAAATCATATAATAAATAAATAATAACTAATATGATTACATGTATACTTCAATTTCATTACACTCTCTAAAGAATGGTTTTTTATTTAATTAGGACGAC
This sequence comes from Rhinocypha anisoptera, assembly GCA_011762765.2. Classification (NCBI taxonomy): domain Eukaryota; kingdom Metazoa; phylum Arthropoda; class Insecta; order Odonata; family Chlorocyphidae; genus Rhinocypha; species Rhinocypha anisoptera. Next base: position 3,353,409 of record WURS02000014.1, on the reverse strand, counting down.
TCTGGATGTCATGTGCGATATTTTGCCGGCGGAAGGACACTGGCTCATATTATACTCCCAGACTTGATCTAAATGATTTAGGAGTGAATCCATATTTCCCAGATGGTACATGGTGTCACAATGATGGGAAGTCAGATTACTTCTGTATTAATCATCACTGCCTACCTGAAGTAAGTATAATATATTTTGCTTCATTATTATTAAGTTATTTATCAAATTCACCACTTTTATCTTTGCTCAAGTCCAATAACAAATTTTTCACTCCCTTTTCTCAATTAAAGTTCTGTCATTAATCTTATTTTGTGTAATATCCACCTTGTTTAAATGGTAATAAATTATTTGGTAGAAGCTTAATTTCAATATGCTTATTTCAAGTATCATTATTTTTTCCATATTCCTGTGATTCTGGATAATTTTTCAATTTTCCAGTTTGTATAATTCCACATAATAATTAATAAAATGAATAGGGACCAAAAATATAGAGGAAAAAGTTCTTGTACTAGTGAATACTTTTAAATTTTAATATGGGAAAACTATGATCATTCATATAAATGTGCAGATTGGTTTCTTATATAAATTATTTTTACAAATATTTAACTGAACTACCTGCTTGTGAATACTTGAGGTAAAAATAGAGAATTCATGAAGTAGGAGGTGTAGTCAAACAGCTATTGGAATGAACATGCAATTCAATGGTGAGATTCATGATAAAATTTTACTAGGGTCTGACCGCATTGAAATGGTCCTGCATGAAAATTTCTGTGCACCACCTCTCTGTCCTCAGCTACCCCCACTCCGGGCTCCTTCCTTCCCCTACCAGCGTCACGTCACCATAGTTGCCAGCTCTTATCGTTTCAGTTCTCTCTCTCTCTGTTTTGCGTGCTTATGTTTGTTTGTTAAAATAAGGAGTTTTATGTAAATTTCCATATTAAACATGCCAATAAAGAAGTTTATTAATATTAATATGTTATATTAATTTCCCTGCACCAGTGTGAGGAAAACTGGCAACAGTGTTTGCCTCTCTTCCAGTGTGTGAGTGAGAGAGTAAAGAAGGGGAGGTAAGGGCCTGAGGTGGAATAGGTAGTCATAGCTCCAACCACCGTTCACTGAGGAGGACCATTTCTATGCGGCCAGACTATAGTCACCTTACCATTGTCAGATATCCTATGAGGATGATGGTTGAATGATGAGTGGAATGTTTTCATTTGTGAGAATCTGCAGTACAAAAAGTGATATGAGACTTGGTGAAATATTATGGTGCAGAGACTGCTCTGTCCCCTTACATGTTTAGCAACCTAGGAGCAAGCTTCACAGTGACATATCCACCCTAAAATCTGTCAGACTCACATTAGTGCCAACTTCTTCTCTATCTTCATGATGGTTACTTTTCAATCGGCTAGAACCATTCATTGCACTTTTTCTACCATTTCTACATAGTATTTAGTTGTTGGACCCCCCCTCCCACTAACTGGTACATCATCTAATACCTCTTTTGCATTATTCATATCATCATAGAAAATCAGTCATTAACTGCAGTTCGATTTAATGCATCAGTACCATTTACTCACTGGAGGGAAAAATACCAAATAGATAGAATGGATAATTGCGAATAGGTAGTTTAAACTGTAACATAGAGTCAAATAACTATGCACCCTTCTAACTCATATGCTAAATGAAACATTACTACATGCTGAAACTAATATGGCAACGGTAACTGTTATACTGACATGCTGTACTCCTTCAACAGTGTGAGAATAGACTAATCTGTTACTCTCCCACTGCTAGGGAATTCTGGAAACTATTTGACTAAACCTCACATCTCCTTTGTTTTGTGACTTAACAACATACTTAATAAAAATATGTTTTCATTTGTTGTCTTATTCTGAAAAATGATTTTCAATAGACTAATGAGTCTTTTTACTAGTTTACAATTAAACTATTTAATTCTTATACTTAAAGTTATTGTTTTTAGTGGTGGCCAAATTAGGTCTGTTTTCTGACATTATTGTTCAGAAAAGTTCAAACCAAAAGTTGTTAGAAAATTCAAAGCAGTCCCATATCTAGTTAATAAAATTTTAAACTATAAAATGACTTAGTTGATATAACTTCAGATAAATCTGCATGAATATGTCTCTCTCTGAATGAGTTAGTATTACTTTGGTTAGTCCTGCATGACCTAGTCCCTAAAAACCTATTGTTCCCTGTGACTGGATATCCTTTTGGAAATATTCTGACCAGAACTTTCGCCTGGGGAAGAGTATGACATTTGTCACCACCAAGACAGCAAAGGAGGATGAAGACTCATTGCTACCAGCCCAAAATGCTGCAGGGAATCTTAATTCGACAGATGAAGGTCACAGCAAACAGCTGCTGCAATACCTGAGTCTTGGTCCAGATGGAAAGCCACTTCTGACAGCCCTGATACCTGAGAAAAATAAGCATCCAGCAGATGACTGGGTTGATGACAAGGATTACAGAGAAATCCCAAAGGAACCAGTTGACTACTTTTTCACTGACGAAGACTATCATTGAAGTATCCTTCCAGATCTTTTCTGTGAAAACATCTAGTTGCAGTAATTTTTTAAGTTTTTTGTAATTCTCACCCGACCATTTTTAAAAATATTTTATACATGCAATAATTACATAATATCAATAAAATATTATACCATATCTTCTTATTAGTGACACATACATAGAACAGACCTTTTGCTTTTTCTGTATCTGTCTATGTAATAAGTGCATATTTGTGATAATATCCTCATAGGTGGTATTGATGTTGTGATTTTAATAATTTGCTTTTACAAGAAAATAAGAAAAAGAGCAATTGCATCACAGGCATAGGGGAGATATCAGGCATATAAAATAGCAGGCAGTGTAGGTCTTTGATTGTGTGAAACAGTGAATGTAATGCTGTTCATGGAAGTGAATTTTGTTCATGCACCAACAGCATTCCATAGTCTAAGGCTATGGTTTCTGGGGCTTCATATTGTCATAGTATTTGCTCCTTTATCATATTCAAAATTGAAAAAAATGTATCAAAGGTGTCAGTGACATGTTTTCAGTGATCAGTATTGTAGAATGATCAGAATTAGAATTCATTAGGCATCTCCTCATTTTGCATTGTTGGAAGAGTAAGCACTACTACTACAAGAACTACTTTAATTCTGTACGAATCTGACATTTTTGTCAATTTCAGAATTTCTCTTGTTGAGCATTGTTATTGTACACAGATGCTTTTTTAATGCATTTTTTGTACAGAAATATATCATTGACCATTAATTTAAAATATTGTACAATGGGACTAGAATTACCTTAAGATACTCCTAGCATGCCATTTAAAATGGAGTGATATGACTAAAATCTCTGTTGAAATCAAGTATTAAATAATTTTGCTTAATCCTGAGCTTTAATTCTCCTTCTAACATGCAGAGTCCCTTCAATTAAGTAGACTTACCAGTAACCCAGTATTTTCTATATTCAAGTCATCTTGGGGATAGCACACTCACCAGTTAACCCATAGATCACTGGTTCAAGTCCAGCCAAGGGCATTTGTCCAAAATGGGTTTTTTCTGTGATTTAAAGAGGTACTAAATAATAATAATAATAATTTATTGACATCAAATTGGTAAAATACATCACATGGTTTCATCAAAAATGGGTAAAATACAGGAAGCAGATTTAGTACAATACAATAAGTGAATAAATAAGTGTAAAAGTGTAAAATTAATGAGCATTAAGAAATTCAGTAACATCATAGTATGCTTTATGTGCCAAAAACTCCTTCAATTTAACCTTGAAAATGGAAGAGGGGCAATATTTAATGTTTTTGGGGAGTTTATTGAAAATGATAGATGAGGTATGATGAGGGCCCTTAAGGGCCAAAGTAAGGTTGTGGGTTTTAAGATGAGCATTTCCTTTAGAGAGAGAATGGTGGTTATGTCATTCTTCATTTCTATGGAAATGATGAGGACTTTCCTTGCCAAATTTTGTGCAGTTTAAAATGAGGAGGGAGGGAAGAGTTAATATGTTTAGTGACAGAAAAAGAGATCTACCTGGGGTCCTTTTGGGTACCTGTAGCAGGACTTAAATAGACTACTTTTGGTGGGCAGATAGTTTCTTAGTATGGTTAGGGACACCATGACCATGATCAAATGACCATAGGCATAAAAAAACTCATTAAACAAAGCTGCCACTACCTATATATTCATAATCCAATGAACAAACAAAACTAAGTAATGGTTAGGTTATACTGGGTAGTCATTAATTTTTCTGACAGAAAATCCACTCAACCCATTAAAATAAAAACGCCATGGTTTTTATTTTAATGGGTCAAGTGGATTTTCTGTGTAGCCCCTTAGAATGTGCTATATTCAAACTCTTGTGTCTTTTCCTTATGGGAAGCCAATGATAATTTAGAAGAAGTTTGTCGCAATCTCAAGGTCTGCCAAAGATGTCCAATCAGTGAGAAAAACAAGAATTTAGACTTTATATTGCAATAATGGTCTTGTAATTTGAAGGCTAAACTCAAGAGAATGTTTAGAATTTATTTCACTCAGTACAAAAGTTAGTAACCATTTCATAAGATAACTGAATTCCTAAGCTTGAATCACTGGCATACTCCTCTCAATGCCCTGAGGACAATGGCAGACCTAGCCAGTGAAATGTCAGCAGCAAAATATTTGACCTGGCCGAGAACCCAAAAAAAGTTACATGTGGTATACACCAAGAAAATAATAAATCCTACATTTCTTCTCACATTCTCACCTATTTTTGCCCTGGCCCTAAGTAGGGCACGCGTCAAAAGTTTTGATTGGGCTTGCTTTAAACATCATTATTCTCTGTCTTACACATAGCCAGAGTTTTTTAAGCACTTGATGAGGAAATCATTGGAAATTAAAATAATTATTTATATTTACATTGACTGTGCCATTGTATTACTATTTTTTATAATTTATAATATTCATGGAGCTGGTGCTATGATAATGAGAGAGGCTTTTTTAACTTGAGTGAAAAAATCTTCACCGATTTGTAGGCAAAATTAATCAAGTACACTTTCAGTCATAGGCATGTGCACGATGGGTGCCATGGCACCCACACTATTATCCAAAGGTGGGCCGAAATTGAGGTGAAGGGGTGCCGAAATCAAGGTGTGGAATTAAAAAAATATAAAGTTATTTGAAGAATGCAATACATTGATATACAGACAAACTTCAACGTTTTCATTTGAATCTGCCGAGCACAGCTTGTGAGGAAAGTATTTTATTACCTTGATTATAAATAGCCCTAGTCTGACCCAGGTGCCTTCCACTGAATTCAACGTAGGTGCCCGATCATGGGCATGAACACAATGGGTGCCGCCAATGCCACGGCACCCATCACATTCGAAGGGGTACCGGAATCGAGGTGTGAAATTTAAAAATATATAAATAGTTATTTGAAGGAAATTAGGTAAACAGTAGGTTTTAAAGATAAGGCCAGGAGATAAAATTTATTTTACAACAATATGAGTTTGTTAAAAATTTGTTCTCCATACTCATTAACACAACTCAACTCACAGATTAGGTAGATATGTTAACACATTAGAACACACACAGTAAACAAATTGATAAATACTAATGGATTATTGTCTGTTCATTAACTCCCCCCTTGTAATATTGTACAATAATTTTATGTCAATGCATAATAACATGCATTGTTTATGACACATTGTAAAGTATCGCTCTAGGCTGCAGCTAGAATAGTTTGTATTTTCAGCCAATGAATGCATGTATGAAAAAGCTCATTTCAAGAAAAGCAGTGGCTTTTGGCATACCTATGATTTTTTAAAAATATGTACGTCAATAACTTTGTTCCTGCTCTGACAATTTTTTGCTTTGCTAGTAAATTTTTATCATTATTTATCACTTAAAAATACAACAGCAAGCTTTATTTTAGCCTTTAAAATGTTGGGAGAAATCACAATTCAAACAAATTTAACTTTATTTAGTAATTATACTTCATCTATATATATATTTAGTAA
>WURS02000014.1:3326957-3338464 GCA_011762765.2 Rhinocypha anisoptera | reverse complement strand
CTGAAGTGGGCTCTTTCCAGGGCATCTCATGGTTGACATAATATTAAAAACTTCATTCCATAGTACATTTTTCTTAAAAGTGATGACAAGTATATCGAGCCATGGTTAAATCCTAGTTCTCTCAGAATTGATAATATAAAAATTCACTTTTAAATTTGTATGATACATATTAATATTGAATGTTTGTGTAACAAATTATCAGAACCTTAAGTTTTAGTTTTCACACAAGCCAGATGGATAAACACTGGCTGGAAGCAGATGATCTCTTAGTATCTCTGCATGGCTGTCTTTCTCATACAGAATGTAAGAATGGTAGTGTGATGATTTTTATTTATGAAGTTGTATGTTTAAGTGCTTTTAACCCCTTATTTAAAAGTTTAAATGGGTACAAGTTGTTTGAATAGCATGTAATAAGTGTCTCTCTCTCATAGGTCAACTATTTTCAATGCATTGTGTCAATTTATCACTCTCCACTCAATGATTTTAATTTTTTCTGGATGAAATTCACCTCCCTTTTTGAAAAGATACAATCTAATAATCACTTTGATGTCAAAATCACTGGTGACTTTCATTGAACATACATGCTTTGCTCAATGGCAAAACCCAATTTCAAGGATATAGTCTTCACCCTATATTACACATGCGAAATTTAAAAACCCATTTTACAAAGTTTTGTCATCACAACCTCCACAATTTTAAATTGCATTTGTATTCACAAAACTGGCATTGACAGTAAAACTAGTACATATTATGATGAATCAATTTTGAGAGATGGTTAAAAATGCACATGCAGCAATAGACTGAATCCTTACCTTAATACGACTTCTTAGGGAAGCTATTAAGCTATCTTGACTCGCAATCATGTCTTTGGCATCTTCTTTCCACTTCCGAGAAACATCCGCTAACTCTGACTAGCGGGAAGGCGAAAGAATAAATATTAGTATGACTAACAAATCCCATAGATCAACAATTCCATCATCACTGAATTTTGAAACACTTACTTAAAACCATATGGGCTGGAAAACTGTTTGACTTTGGGCTGCATGGGACCAGAAAACTACGAGAATTACTACAAAATTTCAACTTGCAGCACCACACAATAAAATTTACTAAGGAGTTAGAACAAGATAACAAACTGCCTTTCCTGATCATACTAGTTAAAACAAAGTAAGAATGGGAAGCTTGGGCAAGTGATCCAGCGAAAACACAGACAGAATGCTACTTGAACACCTGACACAAAAATCGTTAGAAGTAGCCACAATCATGGGTCATGCCTAGGCTATATGCAACCAATGATTCAACTAAATAACATATCTGCGATTTATCATTTTAAAATATTACCCTAGCAAAAGCTTCAAGATGAAATAGCTATGAAGAGAGCATGGTTCTAAAATTGGCCGCCAAGAAAGAGCAAGGACTTCAAATATCCTACCCCGGCCCAAAGACAAACCACCAAATGACCTTCAAAAAGGCCTAAACAGGGATTTTTCTCTTTAAATAGGGTCTTTATCATGACTCTCCAATTAGTGCAGTGAATAATAGCAGAAAAAAGTAAATGTGAAGTCAAGTAAAAAGCAAAGATAATTTTGGAGAGGACAGTTCAGAGACTCTGAGTACAAGTGTCAATTTAAAAGGAATATAAATTGGACAGAGCATAACTATAATTGCAGTGGAACTTGGATAAATCGAACTTCTATAATTGGAATTTGTCTTTAATTGGAATATATTTTTATTCCCGAGCATTTTGTATGTAAAAAATGTTTTAAAAATCATGGGGTATTGAAAGATATATTGGTATACAAAGTTCTTATTGGTAACATGACATGTTTTGACGTTTGAACTTCATTATCAAGTGTGCTGTGCATTAAAAATGTGTGTACAGCCTATAAATTATGCAAAAAGAAGAAAGGAGGAGGTGGGTCTTTTGAGGTGAGCATAACGGACTGAGTGAAAAGTTACGAAGTGTGCATTTTGTGATAGTGTTGGGGGTTGCTGCTGCAAGGCGAGCATGAGGAAAGAGTTACGACACACCTTAGGCAATCCAATCACATCCATCTGCTCAGGTTACTTTTTTTAAAATCAAAATGCCATGATTATATTTATCAGTCAACAAATCACTTTGTTTCATGTATTTTCACATAGAGAAATGAATCTAGGAAGTAGGCTATGATCCCTGACTTTTTTGACAAAAGAATAAATGTGATTTCTTAATTCAAATTTTTGGATAACACAAATTTATTTCGATGGTCCCTGAGGTTTGAATCATCCAAGCTCCACTGAACATCATATTCCTACTTAAGCTGGAGCTAGATGATATGATTTTTTCCCTGGATAGTTTTTTAAACCTTTGAGTGCCATGAGTAATTGCTAAAATACATGTGCAAATTGAAAGGGATTCACTTTTTTTATAGATTTTGCACACACTGTAAAAAAAGCAATGTTATAAGCATAAATAATATGCCAATATAAGAAAAACTGTGCCGAAATGCTGCTGTCATTAGAGGGGAAGTAAATTACATGTAAAATTGGATTCCATTGTTATTTTCTTTTATAATCTCAGAAAACAGAGTCACTATGAGAGAGACTTACTTTTGGAAAAATTTTCTAACATCGATATAAGCAACATTAGTACTGAAATGGTTGCGGTATTGTGATATAATTTATATATACAGCGGTGGTAACACTGACATGGTACAGGAAATAGTTTCCGGCATGACTTCGTGGAACTGCTTCATGATTAAATGAGACACAAACTTTGAAATTCCACATAAAATATATTGACCCGGGTATATATTCACCTGATGATGTTGCATTGTGACGAAACCCAGGTCGTATAGAAAATATATTTTATGTGGAATTTCAAAGTTTGTGTCTCATTTAACTGACATGGTACAGTAGAATTTTTGATTTTAGGGTGCATTAATGGCTATAGTAATTTAGCACCTGATAAATTGGATATTTTCAGGCGTTACTTTGTGAAAGCGATTCATAACGAAGATGGAAACATTTGGTTTTCCACATGAAAAGTTTTATTAAATTACAACCTAGGTTTTGACTTGCGAAGTCATCTTCAGGTGTTTTCCAAGTGTTTTCATTTCAAAGCCAGTGTTTTCGTCTTCAATAATTTAGTATCATCTTTAACACCCTTGCCTGATGTGAGACTTGAACCAGAAACCTTTAGGTTAGCCATCATAAGGCTAATCACTAGGATAATCAATCCAGCATAGGTGATAGTGCATAACATTCATATTATCCAAGAGTTTTATGCCCAACATGGAACATATGCATTAGGTTAAATTGAGTAACATGAATAAAAACATTACTATCCTAGGGTACACAAAATGGTTTGCAATCATACATTAATTAGACTGTTTGTGTACTCCTGTTTGAGATAACCAGTAAAGTTCAAATACAATATAATGAAAAAAACAAATTCACAACGCAAGGGGCAACAAAACATATTAGGTATTTGCGAGCTCCGCATGTCATAGTAACTCAACAACTCATGACATTTCAACTCTATACCAAGAGCATGAATTTATTTTGATACTAATAAATACTATCATCTTAATTAAGTTATGTGTCTATGGAAAGAAGTATCAGCTTATGGGCAAGGGTTTAACTACCATAAATTTAGATGTGAAACGACTATTGCTATTTCTACTATAATACTATAACTGAGACTATAAATTACCTGCAAATGCTGAAACTGATTGCACTTTGCTTTATATGCACGTTTAATGTCAATCATTTTTTTCTTCTCGGCTATAAGTTGCTGCTTTATCACTTGACGCCCATCATCTACCTCTGAAAAAAGGGAGTTACCCTTGCTGGACAAATCACCACCAGAAGCAGGGTCATTATTTTTTCGGGAGCCCTGAAGTTCATTCATCTGAGTGTTGTAAAGAGCAGCTTCCTCCTCTGCTTGCTGTGAATTTTTTTTTCAAAATATATTAATATTATAGAGAAAATAAGTATAAGTATCATATGAAAATTCTTTATTTTGAAATGTGGATAATCAGCCCATTTACTCCATGATAGTAAGTAAAAATTGGGCAGTATCTTTGTAAAGAATCACAAACATTCGTGCAATCTTTGGAGACAATGCCACTGCAATAAAATGGTACTTTGGAGTTCTCAATATATACTTTCTGTTTCTTCAAAGTTATATAAAACAAGATGAGCCTAGAACTAGTTTTCCTTAACGCTATAAAATTTTTACAATTACTCTTTACCCTATATTATAAAGAGGGATAATGCCCCTATAATATATATGTAAAGCAATCATAATGCTGTACATTTAATCCATGGGGATATATGTATTCTCATGATGAAATGATAGGCTGCTGACAGAGGTATGTTAATACAATCATGGATATCAACAGAGCACTGTACAGTTAATGCAATAAGAAAGTAGAATAAAATAGAAATGTTTACATATAAAACAAAATGTGAGAACGGTCATATGAAGAAAGAATGTAAGTACTAGTATCTCAATTGAAAAAAACATTATAGATTAGTAGGATAATATTGAAAAAATACTCAACTGTAAGCTGTTCCTTCAATGATGCCACTTCTTCTTCCTTAATGCCCTTTATCTCCAATGCTTCATTCAACGTGTGTTCCAACTCCAACAACTTACTCTCAAGGATTTTCACTGAAGACTCTGCTTCCTCCTTCTTTTTCACTTCCTCAAAAAATGTTTCTGATAACTTTTCCAGCTGTAACAGCATTATTTGAAAAATATCACACACATTCACAATCATCTGTATATAAGTCCCTTGGGCATTTTTCTTACAATAGAATGATCATTTTCAAATGAAAACACAATTATAATAAGAATGCAATGGTCGAAAAAACATCTACTACAAAACATGTGTAACTATACCCTCCAACTACTCAGTCGAACCCCTAAGGTTGAGCTGCTGGTGTACAAGTGCATTTAGCTATAATAGCAGTGACATCAAATTTATTTAGAAATACTTTTTTAATCCTTGAGACTTACTGCACACTTTGCCTGAGTATGTGTTTTAGATTCAGAATTTAGACGATTCTTAGTTTGCAAAGAATCTTTCTCCAACTGTTCTATACTTTGAGCATCCTTCTTCAACTGACCTTCATATTCAGCTTTCAAGTTTTCAATCTGGAAAAAAACTTGTGTCAGTGATTCTATGGCGTTTAAATGAGACGTACGTATAAGTACGTAAGTAAAAGGAAAAATAAAGATCCATATTTGAGAAAACTGTGCTATTTGATTCTGATATTTCAAGGCCAAACAAAAATTGAATATAGTGTATCATACTTCATTTTTCCAGTCATTTTTTATGGATTTTATTTCCTCCTCGAACTTCAAGACCGAAGTCTTTTGATTCAATTTTTCGGACTCCAAACTCCCCTGCAGTGTTTCAATTTCCTCGTCTGCATGTTTTTCTGCTGCTACTTTGGCTGCATACTTGTTATTCACGTAATGTATTTCTTCTCTCAACACCTGAAAAAAGATATCACCTGAATTCATAGTCACAATTATTGTCATACCACTCCTATACTCAAAGTTAAAATCGTGCTCACCTCTAATTCACACTGCAACTGAGAAATATCGAATTCACCTTTTCCATTCACATCCATAACTCTTATAAATCCGTATTACCTATGGCATGGTCCAAATTACATTTAAAATTAGTTCATTGCATACTTCTGTTATTTGACGCTAAGAAGTCCAATATACCTGCGAATAAAACCATATGTAAATAACTCTCGAAGATGTAGGCAAAAAATCCCAAATTATATATTCAATATCACAAAGAAAAGTTACAGTCACTATCACGAAGTCCACCAAGACAATTTCACAGAATTCTGCGCACTAACTGAACACGAATACGTCAACGTACGTGAATCACACCGAAATTCATAAGACCAGAGTAAGGACAAATAAACTGGCAATTGTTCAATGCCGTAATTAGGTAATATGAACACTATAAAGTTAAGGATACACACTTGCTTACTCGGTGTTACAAGTACAGCCCCGCACAGCCCGCCAATTATAAAACAAGTGATTACAAAAATTCGTGTGATGCGCTATTCGACAATTGCGCCAACTATAAATGTTTAAATGACAATTGTGACAATTGAATACACGGCACTAAGTTTTATTTTATGGTGTCAATTTACAATAGTTTTCAATATGATAGTTTCATTACTTTTGATATTTGACAATGCTTAATATGTAGCAACGTTTTTTAGTTAGTTTGCATATTTATGGTTCCTAGATTACTTAAATAGTCTCCACATACCCAAATAATTGCTCCATTAATCATTATTTACGACTCCAAGCAAGAGCATGCATTCTATTAACATGATTGTTATTTTTAATTGTATAGATAATATAGATTGTATGAATCATTATCTTAGTGAATGAAGTTAGATTCGATAGATGCACAAAATATGTACATAGACCCAGTGCCGATCTACATTTTGTATAGCATTAATTCTGAAACCCTTCGGAACTACAGTACAATTGAATTAACTAAATATTTCATATGACCATATAAAATCTTAGATGAAAATTAATATTTTTTTATGTCTATTTTCGTTATATTTCAACTGATAACAACTATTTCTCCTTTTTTACTTCCTCAAGAAAGTTTCTTGTTAAGGCACATTTAATGACAATATAATTATGACATTTGATGATTTTACTTGACAATGATATCCATAGCACCAATCAAATTTCCTTAGTCATCTCATCCCGGGGATCTTAGTTGATCTTAGTACGCAAAGTATTCCAACCCGAGGCTGGTACTTCAAGGGGTTGGTCAACTCCTTGAAAAACCCAAGCAATGCTGGTGGGAAGAGAGTTTATTGACCAGACTACAGAGTTTCATTCTAGCTGGCAAGGTCTTCATTGGTTCACTGACTTTTGTCTCGAACAAAGAGATTTTTGTGATTTTATATATGATTTCCATACGAGAAAACTGCATTGACATCATGAGAAGGGTGGTCTTTTGTTCATTTCATTATTTAATTTATCCAAAAACAGCACAAGGTCAATTACAATGGATACATAACAAGCAATAGATTGGAATTAGATAAACTGGAAAACAGATTAAGGATCAAAAAATTTGAAATCAAAACAAGATCATCATTTTTCCTGACTTAGCTCAATAAGGAATTTTTCTTTTCGTGAAAATAAAATTAATAGGAAAAAATTTTATATAAAATAATATATTACAACAGAATTATAAGAAGTGCCAAATACAGCAAATAGACCTTGGTCACAGTCTGTGCCTTGGTCACAGTCCACAGTTTAGACTGTGCCCTGGTAAAGGCATATTCCAATAAGAATTCTTGCCGTGAAAAAAATGATGGGTTCAATGATTTTGACACCATATTTAATGAAGCTATTATCTTTTTCATAATTTGTAACAAGGCATATATGAAAATTATTATTTTTATCATCTCTATAGAAGATGTCCCCAAAAACTATGATCATATTATTTACAGAAACTTTTGAATGAAATGTGTGTGTGAAAAGTGTGATGAAATATATTTTTTAATAAATACAAGAAAGTAATTACTATAAACAAATTATGCTAATAACTACTGGATTGATGATAAATCATTTTTGAAATATTTGTTTCTACCGGATTTTTTAAGTATTGTGGTAGTTATCGCTTTGCCGCGAGATGTCACGAAGGTACGTATAGTCGTAGGCTGTCGCATGTAGTTCCTGGTTATAACTATTTTTCAGATGTCAGCATTGGGCTAACCGGTGGAAACGACTAGAAATTTCCTCGAAATTGCGCATGGTGGTCGGATGTGAGTAACCTAGTTTGAACTGTGGCAGGTCAATTTTGTACGGTTTTGGAAGCAAAAGTACGGTGTATGATATTTTCTCTGTTCTCGTTACCGGTATCAGGTGAGAATCTTTGATTTTATTCTATGAAAGCAGTTTTTAATACCCAAAAGTAATGCTCGTCCAGCATGTTCCTGAACATAATGTTGTCATGCTTCTGAATTCTCCCAATCTTTAGTGTGCGGTATTGATTATACAATTGGTTTTTGCGGGTACCTTTTTATAATTTATACATTTTACTAATGTTTTGAAGCATCAAATCCAAAGGCAATCTAATTATCTTAATTCTCAAATTTGAAACTCTTCAGAGAAAAATGTGCTCCAATTCACTTGTACAAGTATTCTGAGTTGGTATGACCGGAAAACCGATATGATGTAAAATAAAGTAATGATTGAGGTAGCTTTATTCAGACTTTTGTGTGTAACTTTCTCCCTCATTTAACTTTTACCTTTAACTAAATAAAATAGATTATTGCCACGCTTTCCGGTACTCTAGAAACAAAATTTTGTATGTAACGGGGAAAGTGCCTCAGAACACACATCCAAATAAGAAAAATTTCCTTCAATTTTTCCTTTTACCCAGGCGAAGAATGAATCTGAATAAATACTTTTTACGGAGAAATATTGGTATAGTTTTAGCTGACATGTAGTTTTCATGACCTATCAATTCATGATTCATTTTCTTGTCTTTTTGTTTCGTTGACAGCTCCACAGTCTATCTCGTAAAAATTACGAATTTCCGCTGACGGATGACCTTCCTCTTTAGTAAGGCTCTTCCTATTGATGCTTTATAATACTAAATGCTCATTTTTACGGTATCCTTCAGCATACAACGTTCTCGTAGATCGAATTTTCAAATTGAAATTCTTGTTCTTCTGACATACTGCTATGGCTCAGAACTTCGTAACAGGCCAAACTTAGACGGAATATCTCATATTTTTTAATTTCTTGTAAAACCATGTCATTTTGCAGTTACATCATTCCATGATCAGCATAGTTTATTCTGGCCTCAAATCACTAGGTAAGAAATGCTATTGACTACTAAAATAATATATTTTTCTATTCCTTTCCAGCTGTATCTTTCATTTAAGCTAATATGGATGCAGCAGAACAAGAGAAAGTAGCAGGCAATGCAGCATATAAGAAGAGAGATTTTGAGACTGCCTTGTCATGTTATGAGAAAGCTATTGCATTAAATCCAAATGATATGACCTTCTATACTAATATAGCTGGTATGATAAACAATGGAGTGGCTTCAAATGAACTTTTTAAGGCATTAATTTATGCCATTGTTGTTATTACTTCCTTCTCATTTTAGCTGTTCATTTTGAAAAGAAGGAGTACAAGAGATGTATTGAACTATGTGAAAAGGCAATTGAAATTGGAAGAGAAAATAGAGCTGATTTTAAGCTGATTGCCCGAGCATTTACCAGGATTGGGAATGCATACAAGAAGTTGGAGGTAAGATAGTGCTCATCACAGCTCTTAATAAAGCAGTTTATATAATTCCATTGTAATCATAACACATAAAAGGACTTAAGTTTTAGCTTTCCTCATGGTAATGAAACAAAAGTATTAAGTTAAAATAATTTAGCCTTTTCATGAATTTCACTAATGTTCATGATTGCCATGTGTCAACAGTGAGATGCTATTTCTTTTTATTAAATTTTAATCTTTATCATAAATTCATTTCTTTTTCTATCAAACTAATTAATTTATCATAATATTTAGGAGCTAAGTGATTTTTTACAAGAAACAACTTCATGAAGGGCAAAATTGTCAAGTCTGGAATCATTTAATTCCTAAAGACCTCTTTATTACTGTCACAAATCATGTAGGTCATATCTTAATTAATGGTTCTAGATAATTAAGGTTCATCGTTTTTAGTACCTTATCTCTCTCTCTCCTGTCTCACATAATAATTAAAATGGATGGACTTAGTCAGGTTCACACAAGAGCAACGTGTTTTATATATGTTTTGTGGAAATTAGAGTTATTTTTACCTTACTCTTTACTACTTATAGAGAAATTCACATTGTTAAGCCCTAGGCTATCATAACTTTCACATTACTAGATGCTTTTTTAGTTAAATGTCAAAGACAGTATGTTGGATTTACTGTAAAATTAAGGATTACCTCCCAAATTGTAAGCAACCATGTAATCAATTTTTATAAAAATAGATTTCTTGAGACCATGGATTGCACTTGTTCCCAAGGCCTTCAATTCCTCTTATTTATTTCTATAGTCCAGCCGCTTAGAAATGGTCAAGCCCCCTCTGTCCTCAGCTAACCCTACTCCGTGCTCCTTCCTTCCCCTACCGTTCCTCCCCTACCAGCTTCATGTCATCGTAGCTGCCAGCTCTTGTCATTTCTGTTCTCTCTTGGTTTTGTGCACTTATTTTTGTTTGTTAACATATGGAGTTATATCTAATTTTCCATGTTAAACATGTCAATAAAGAAGTTTATTAATATGTTATATCAATTTCCATCAGCTGGAAGGAGTACATGGAGGAACTATATGATAAGGAGAATAGACCCTTGAGCTTAGATTTAGAAAGTGAAGGGGAAGTAGAAGAGGATAGCCCAGAAATATTAGATGGCGAAATCGAAAGGACCCTGCTGGGACATGAAGAGGAATAAGGCAGTGGGAGTGGATAATACCAGTAGAATTACTCAAGGGTTTAGGAAAAGTAGGAAGGAAGAAGTTTTATGAGCTAATTAGAGTAATTTACGATGAGGGAATTTGGTCAGAAGATTTTGTTAGGTTGATATTAATTCCAATAGCAAAGAATAAGAAAGCAGCTGAGTGTGAGGACTATAGGACAATTAGTTTGATCCTGTATGCAGTGAAGGTAGTTCTTAGAATAATCGGTAAAAGACTGGAGAGCAGGGAAGAAAAATACCTAGGTGAAGAGTAGTTCGGTTTTAGAAGAGGCAGAGGGACTCGTGATGTGATAGCTGTAATGAGGACATCGATAGAACAATATATAATATAATCAGGATGTCTTTGCCTGCTTTTTAGACTTTGAAAAAGCATTCGATGAAGTAGAGTGGCCTAAACTAATGGAAGTGTTGCAAAAAATAGGAATGGTTTGGAAGGATAGGCATCTTATCCGAAACCTTTATATGGTCCAGGCCGCACAAGTAAGGGTGGCAGACAGGGAGTCTGGATGGGTGCAGTTAGGTAGGAGAGTAAGGTTTGGATGTCCATTGTCCCCCATTCTTTTCAATATGTACGTGGAGGATATGGTTAAAAAAAAGGCATGGGAAACAGTTGAAATTGGAATAAAAACTGGTGGGAAATTAGTTAAGTCAGATTCGCCAACAACCAAACCACAGATAGTGATTCAACCAAAGGACTGCAAACCTTGTTGAAGCTTTACAGGACCAGTGTCAGAGATTTGGGATGAAAATTAATATTAAGAAAATGAAAGTATTGAGATTTTCGAGAAGTAGGAAAGCTAGGCTGAATATCAAGCTAGGAGGGAATAAATTAGAACAGGTAGAAAAGTTCAATTATTTGGGAATCATTATAGAGTAAATTGGACAGTGTCATGGATATAAAGTGATGGTTTTTTTATAACTTTTATATTTCCACAAAAGATAAAAAATTACAAAACACGACCGGTTTCGGCGATGATCGCCATCATCTGGTG
>WURS02000014.1:3309089-3326857 GCA_011762765.2 Rhinocypha anisoptera | reverse complement strand
CACTTGACCCAGCGATGCTCCAACTTCTTTAACCCGTCTGAAAAATACGTTTTCTTGAGGCCTGCAAAGTAGGCCTCAATGACGATACTGTTCCTTTTCCATTTTTCTAAAATCCGCGGATATGCCCGCTTCCACACGCAGTCAAAACAAAACTAAGAGTTCAATCCGGCTGAAATTTCAACAATAGTCGTCTACAATAATGTACTACACGATAGTAAATTTCTCTTGCGATAGTGACACCATCGGGTGGTGAGGCTAAGTACTTATCGGACCACCCTCGTATATATTTATATATATATATAAGGATAAGCAGTACAATTGTACCACTACTGCTGACTTTATACTGAAAAACAAAACTAGGGGTTTGTGGAGGTAATAGGGTGGACAGGGGTGTACCACACTAGAAGTGAGCTAGAAAAAATTAAGAATGGAGAAAGGTAACACAGTTTTCTGTAGAAAAGGTTATGTTCTTCTCCTACAGAATGGGAAGTAGGATGTGAGGATGATAATCAAGAATTCATGACACTCCTGTCTCAAATACAGGAAATGGAAATAGAAAAACTGGAGAGGGTTATAATAAAAATTCAGTGTTTAAATCAGCACATTGTCTGAACGAATGGAGTTAATCGTTTGGGGCAGAATGTCACATGTCATCCTGTTCTAAGGAAAGCTATCAAATGGATGAAAAGGTCATAATTTGTCTTATAAACTCTATACTTTTCAATTGTCATGGAATCTACAATGTCCTGAATTTTGGGAAAATTATAAGCAGTTTCTATTTTTGGTGGAAAAGTTCTGTATTATTGATAATGAAATGAAGACTCTGGGACTAAAAGGAATGATGTCCAGTTTCATTCCTTGGTAGTGCAGGGAGAGCACCGCATAAATGCAATTTCGTTTATTTCAAGCAAGGGGAAAAAGAAATTTTCCACCCTAGCCGGCCAGAGCCTGTGGAATTTGTGCTGACCGAGGAAAATGAAGTGCATCAGGGTATATATACAAGTTTTGCATGGTTCTGCTTTGTAGAGAAAAATGTTTTACACGGGACAATTCTTGAAAAAGGTACTAGGTACTTGTAGATGTGTGTAGATAGGATCTCTGTTCAATACAATATAGGAAATAGTGAGAACTATAAAGGTCTCCTCGGTAAATCCAACCAATTGGCTCAAGGATAAGTTTTGAAGACTATTTACCTGTATGTAGTGATAACTGCGTAATGACATTGTTAAATTGTGTAACAAAGGAACATATTACTCAAAGGACATATGTAATAGGAAAAAGTGCATTTGTTTGTTTTATGTGAACTATTATTTGTTGTACTTTAATATTGACCATTTTATTATTAATTTTGCTTGTAGTTTATAACTTTATGAGGACAGTGGTTCATTAAAAAAGCACCTATGCATGCAAATTATTGTTTCATTATGTGGCTCCAGCTTACATATTCAAACAATGGAAGTTTAAAATACATTACAGTAAACCCTCACACGTACGGCATCTTGTGAAATCCTGCTATTAGGAATCCATATAAAATGGTGAAGGCGAATTTTAATTCATTGATCTTTTTAATTCAGCATAATATTTTTTGGGAATGCAGTTACCTA
Organism: Rhinocypha anisoptera; assembly: GCA_011762765.2. Lineage (NCBI taxonomy): Eukaryota > Metazoa > Arthropoda > Insecta > Odonata > Chlorocyphidae > Rhinocypha > Rhinocypha anisoptera. Next base: position 3,325,253 of record WURS02000014.1, on the reverse strand, counting down.
CCCGAGGAAAATAATTTTGTATTTATAATTTGTACTTACCTAAATGTAGTAATTTTTCAGTCTAACTTGAGCGAAAAACATACAATTAAATCAAAAAGTAATTTGCGTATATGTAAAGTCATTTGTCAGCTACAGTACTCCATATCCTACCAAGAAATCATGTGAAATTTGGGTGGGAAGCTGAACAGCATCTTTCCCAAATCGCATACTGTGAGTAATGATAATAATATCTTTTATTTGCCCAACGATCAGTTTTACAGATATAAGGCACGTCAGATATTGATAAACCAGTCACATGTTAAGTAAGCAAACAGTAAATTAAGATAAAACATACCTACATCAAAAAATAGAAGTATACATATAATTTGAAATACAGGTTTATAGTTCCAAGTATTCATTAATGCTATAGAAACACGTGCTCAATAAGAATTCTTTTACTCTGCATGCAAAAGCAGAAGTCCTCATGGGCTCTTTCAGTATGGAGGGCAGTTTATTGTACAGGTTCAGACCCATGACATTAGGTCCCATAGAAGTTTTTTCAAACGAACATATGGGAAATGCAAGTCCTTTTGTCGTCTTGTACCATAACTATGAATGATAGAGTTTGTTGCATATTCATGAAGGTTACACCTTACACTCATCAAGCTCATAAGGATAAAAACACATGGAACTGGTAAAATTTTTAGTTTTTTAAATAAAGGGCAACAAGGAGCATGATAGGCTTCATTAGCAATCAAACTGATAGCCCTTTTTTGTATTTTCAAGATATTTATAGTTTGGGTTGATGAGCCCCATACATGAACAAGATGAGAGTGGAATAAGCCATAATAAATAAGTATCGGGATGTTACTGGACACACACTAATGATCCTTATAAGATTACATAGAGAACTCAGTTTGGAAGATAATAAGCAATATATACCTCCCAAGAAAGATGGGAGTCAACATGGACACGAGAAATTTAGATTCTTTCTGAAGGAACATTTTCCCTTCAAACTCCACAGAAAAAGTGTTTAGTGGTTTATTTCCAGTATAAAAGTGGATTAGCTGCTATTTTTCAATATTCACGCATTCAAATAGTTATTGCCACACCATTTAAACAAACGGTTGACTAGCGATGGTTGCCAGATGAAGCAAGTCATCATGATGAGGAGATGCAAGGATAAAGTTAGTTTCATCAGCTTAAACAATGGGATCAATACCCATTAGATTAGAGACAATATTTGGAAGGTCATTAATGTACAAGAGATACAGTACAGGGCCCAATACTGAACATTGAGGGACACCTTTTAATAAAATTAACTCATGAGAGCAGTATTTTTTATCATTTTTCTGTAGTGCCACAGTCTGCCTTTGAGAAGACAAATATGATTTAATCCAATTGTGAAAAACACCTCTAATACCAAAGGTGTAAAGTTTATTTAAGAGTTTATGATGTTGATGTCCTTTTTATTATGTTGACAGTAAGTTCTGAGTGCATGCTATGTGAGGGTTTACTGTATATATAGAGTTTATGAGACGTAAACTTATTAATACCCAGCCACTGGGGTGAGTTGGTAAAATTTGTGTGAATAATAATTTTTATTGTGCAATGACAAATTATTGATGTAGGTATAGGATTTGGCAAAAGGAGTGTAAATTCAGATTGGCTAAATGAAAAAATACAAAAGAAATTTTAGTGACGATGAAACTGTCACTTCACATATTGTGGTCAATAAAAATCCTTTGACTGTGTAGTAACACGTCATTTATAACAGATTTTTCAGTTTCAGTGTGAAACTATAGTCTTTTGAATATTGTGTGACATTGTTTTATTGCGATGACTAACATGAATGTTATTTTGCTTCCTTTTTTGATAAGGGTGATTGTCATTGTTAAAATGAAATAGATGAATTATGTTTTTCATGAAGACTGAAATAGCAAACATATACACCCATAAATGGAACTGTTAGACCAATTAATTTTTTTTAAATAAGGGCCGGCATGGTGCTTTGTAATGGGCACCATGTAAGCACCAAATTACTTTATTCTGATTTAAGATGTGCAGTTGTTGCCAGTTGATGAAACAAAGAATGCAGTGCCACAGGAAGCACATAAGGCAACATTTGAAAAATAAATTTTTAATCTATCTAAAAGTACAGTATTGTGAAGAAGCCTAATGGTATACTCTGAATTACTTGTCACTCTGGTGAAGAGTATAAAAAAGATTATATTTTTTGTGTGAGACAACAGGTAAAAATAATGACGAAGTAAGATTTGGTGCTTTCCCAGCAAATGATGTTTACAAAGTCTTCTCAGGTTTTCCACTGTGCCGGGGGCTCTATTATAGTTGACATTTCGACTCTCAACTCGAGGGTTGAAGCTAACTAGAATGGAGCCCCTGACCTGGTGGAAAACCTCAAGACGACTTTGTAAACAATAATAATGATGTTTAGACTATTAATATCCTTCTGTAACCTGTGGTAAATAAAGTTCGTTTAATGCTGATTCACTTTTAACTCATATTTATGCAATGAGATGAAAATTTAAGCTGACCGAGTTAGCCTGCTTGCTGACTATCCCAAAGGTCGCAGGTTCAAGTCCCACCCAGAGTGTAGGTGTTGTGTTTACCATTTAGATTTTTTTATGACTTTTGGTACATAATAGCCATTGAAGCACCCTAAACAAAAATACTACTGCAATAAAAATTAAAGTTCCCTAGAGTAGAAAATTAGGGTTTAACTATGCTTGAGAGATGCAAAAAAAATAATTTTTTCTGTTACAACATTAGAATATTTATTAGTTACTTTTTAATTTCTCTTACCTAGTAAGTGCTTACGAGTATCACTTAGTGACATTTTATGAGTGGGTCTTAGGCATTAAGCTTTTGTTTTCCTCCTCCTCTATTCTATTCTAAGGTGTAAGGCAATCACAAAAAATGGTAAATTACCACCTAGGTTTTTATTTGTGCTGTTCTTTATTATTTTGAACCATTTGTTATTAACTTTAATATAAAATCAATATAACTTTTCACATTATTATTTTCTATATAGAACTAACTGGTTTATTCAGAGAATTGTCATCAGGGTTCCTGACAGTGTCACTTTTACAATGAAACCAGTCTGATATAGAATTTGTACAAAGTTGTTTTCTTCACTGGTGACCTTTCAAACTTGAACCTGTGTATATCAGGTTCATTACCAATGTAACGTTTCTGAAATAAAAAATATACAGCAGTTGATCATATTCAATCTAGAGCCCATTTGTTACAAATGAATATTTATTTGTCTGCAGTACTCTTTCCAAAGTGTGTTCTCCATCTTTGAGTTTTTCAGTCCTATATTAATTATCTGTAATGGTGTTACATAATGTGAATTTGGATTGTGTGATCAACATTTATTTGTTTTTAATTTCATATGAATTACCTCTTTTAATGTTAGCTCCTAAGGCAAGCTGTCAATTAATTTTTTTAATGTAAGTATGTCTCAACCTGTTGTCCCAGATATTTTTTATTATTTTGACAGAATTTCATGTTTACCTCATTCTTATTTGTCGAAATAAAATTTTGTATCTTAAACATTTTCATAGAGGAGAATAATTGGTCCCATTTTTTAATAAAAGTATACCTTTTCTTATTTGTTTCTACCGAATCCTTCAGTCATTACCATTATATGAAACATAAGGTCATATAAAAAATAATCAGTTCCTTCAGGATTAATACTTAAGAGAAAATTGTTAATGTTTTTGATAATTTTTAACATTATGTTACAGTTTATAGTAAAACATTGACTTATTAAACACTGAATAAATATGCTTTCGTTACCATTGATATGCAAAATAAATAATGAATATTAAAAGCATAAATGTATAGTAAAATATATAAACAATAAATATCCAAGTGGCATTTAAGGCACATAGATGGAAATGAAACAGAATAACCCCGACTAAATACCAAATAACCACCAGTTTCAACATTGTGACATTTATTTTCATGCCAGTGTTACACCATCTTGTTGTTATGATGATATTTTTATCAATTCTTTTTGAAGACACCTTTATTTCATGCCTCATTTTCAAAAAAAGTGTGGACTTTCCAAAGAATCACTACTAGGCAAACCTGATCCTTATGTTTACAGCTGGTGCATTATGGCTGTCACAGTATTGAGGACACCAAATGCCACTTCACGGTGTCAGTTTTAGTTGATTCATTTTTTGTCCCATCTATCCTAGTGTCACTGCAACATTTAGCTTTGTGATTGTGACTCAAATATTATCAAAAGAGTTTTCACCAGAATATTTGTGCTGTAGAATAATGTCCCAAAGATCACTGATAAAATTGTAGCTTTTCTGTGTCGTCATTTTAATATTTGATTTAGTAGTAGTATTTTTGTTTTTAGGATGCTCTGATGGCTATGTTCATTTTGCACCTCTTCAAATCTTAGAAAAAACCCTATTGGACAAACACAACACCCATGGGCAGGTCTCAAACCCGTGATCTTTGCGTTAGCAGACGCGTGCACTACCCACCAGGCTAACCTGGCCGGCATATATTTAATTATCTGGCAAATGAAAAAATGTATAAAATAAATGCTTCATATCATCAATACTAACAATGAGCCAGCTGAGCCAACTTCCTGCCAAGGAAGATGTCATGTTTGTCTATAACAACTTCCTGAATGGTTAGCATCACGCAGGACATGGGGCCATAAAAATATGTGCCCACAACCGATTACAAGGTGACCCCAGAATTATGAGTGAATGCTTAGAAGGAAAAAACTACTCAGTGCTAATAATGGGTCCTCTTAGTTATTTTGGTCTTTTAATTTTAGAATCTGTACTGGCTGAAGCTCATTTGACTTTCCAGTATTTAGGTTTATCATTAAATTTCTCACAAGTTATTACTGTAAATGAACTAAATATATAATATCATATTTGCCAGTGTTAATTATGAATGATTTTCAGGGGACTATGCCTCTGCAATGAAGCACTATACCGAAGCCATAAAGCGGAACCCAGATGATCCTAAGCTCTATAGCAATCGAGCTGCATGCTACACGAAACTTGCTGCTTTTGACTTGGGCTTAAAAGACTGTGATAAGTGTGTGGATTTGGATCCCAAGTTTAGTGAGTAATCATTTTGTTGCTGTGCAGTTTTGTTACATCAAAGTATAGACATTTTAAATGCAATCATTAATACCATATTTGAAACTTTTCAGTTAAAGGATGGATTCGTAAAGGAAAAATTCTTCAGGGTATGCAGCAATTTGGTAAAGCATTAGCAGCATATCAGAAAGCACTGGATATAGATACTAGTAATGCGGTAAGCACTTTTGCTAAGTTATGTACCTTCATTTGGTTTTGACAGCAGTATTTTCCTCCATTTTCTCTTAATACTAAGTTAAATTAACCTCTGTACCATTATTTTTTTACCGCTTATTTTCTCTTTCAAAAAGATTTTTTGGCCATATACTTACTGCTGTTGCTGAACCAGGTGTTATTACCCTTTTGCAGGAAGCATTAGAAGGCTATAGAACATGCTCTGTGGCTGCTAATTCCAATCCCGAGGAAGTTCGTAAGCGTGCAATGTCGGATCCAGATGTCCAAGCAATTTTGAGAGATCCAGCAATGCGTCTCATCTTAGAGCAAATGCAGAACGACCCCAAGGCCTTGCAAGAGTGAGTGTTATCATCATCACCATCATTATTATTTTTTTATGTGGCAGATTGTATTCTGTTTTATGCACAATGCAAGTATGGTATTACAAAGTATATGTACTTAATCAGGAATGTGTGTGGTCCAGAAGTTCTTAAAAATATTAATTGGGTTCATTACTTTCCTAAGCTTCTTTACTAAGGTGACCATGACCAGACTAAGGTTCAATGTTTTTGTTTTTTTTGTTACATATGCCAGGTTTTTTAAATAAGAAGAATAAAATCGAATGTCGTCAGTGACCCAGGATTTTTTCCTATTGTGATTATGGACTTTTTTAGTTTCAAGGGGAAAAGCTACGTTAAAATGATAGAGAAAAATCTTGTAGAAACTTTGAACTCTCGTCAAATGATTTAGCATTAATGACATATGACCAGTCTTGGGAACTTACAGTTATTTGAAAATGTAACATAATTTGAACAGAAAAATTTCTAGTGGAATAAGTCCTGATTTTAGCAGTAGAATGGAAGATGATAGATGAAATGATAGGCAGATGATCCGAGATCTGCTCATCAGTTGCCACAGTACTTAGATCTTTTATATCAACATTAGTAAGGATATTATCTATTAAAGTTTGAGTACAAGAGTTACTCTTGTGGGAGTATAATTCATAACTTTGATATTGAAAGCAGCAATAGTGTTTAGAAAATTGATCTTGTCACTGAACTCTTCTGGTAGATTGCAGTTGAAATCACATGTGATAATTATTTTAGAAAAACACTTAAAATTATGAATTTCTTCAATTAAACTGTAAAAGTTATCCAAAAATACCCGAAAGTCAGTGATAGGTGAGCGATAAACTGATACGACGATGAAATGTGAGCCATCCTTGGTTATTTCATCAGCACAATACACAATCAACTGGTCGACAGCTCTCAGAAGATGGGAGCACTTCAGGGGCATATGTTTGAAGGATTCCTCCATAAATGTCATCACACCCCTGTTTTTGCAAGTCGTACGGCAAAAAAACATCGACAATGCAATAACCAGGAAGATTGGCACTCACTTTTTAGTCAACATTCATTCAGGCAACAACGTCCGACTTTTGGTCATTGACAAACACTTCAAGTTCTAATAGTTTGTTGCTCGAACACTGTACATTTAAGTGTAACACTTTAAGCTTCGAGGTATTACACAAGTTTAGTCAACTTAAGTCTTCGGAAGAATTCTGTACACCGGCTTTAGCTTTAGATATACCTGATTTGCTTCGGGTAACCACTCGAGGTATGTGAAGTGACGAGGAATTGTTAGGTGTAATATCTGGCGACAACAGCTTGATATCACCTTTGTCAGCTGTAGCAACAGTAAGCGGACTGTTCTTTGTCGCCCCAGGGTCCTTTAAAGCATTGGGATTACGGGGGAAGATGAATATCCTAACGGCTACATCTTCCGGCCAAGAAGATACACTTAATAACTGATCTTTATAACATTCTGCAGCTGTAACACGGAAAGAGGTGTAATCTCCCTCTGCTTGGAGCTTAACAACCTGTGTCGCACTTCACTGTTTTATTAATAAAATTGCGAATCTCATCTGCTGAATTAGATACAGGTTGTACTTTCCAGACATGTAAATTGACCTTTTTCAAGGACCTTTAAATGGGCAATCATCCAGGTCTTTGGCACAACCATAAATTATATTCAGGTGCTTACCACTAGATCGCTTCTCTTCCACTTTCGATAAACCATCCTCTGCCACACTGCTGTCCAGATCTTTCATACCACTATCTTCAGGGGCATGAGATGTGCACTGGGGCACACTGCTGATCAAGCGTTTGAGAAAAATCACTGGCATCACAAACATTTGTAATCATATTTTCATTATGAAGAACGGGTTTACCATTTACCTGTTGCTTGAGATCGGCAGAGGAATCAAAATTGTCAGTTTTTGGCATGTCTAGATTAGTGGATGTTGGATATGGGTTCTTGGATCTAGAATTTGGACCATATTCAGATTTTTTTAATGGTCTTAAGCTAGAAACTTCACCTTTTAAAAATTTTATATCGGCCGCCATCTTGATTACACCAAATCTCTTAAGACAGCAGGACAAACACTTCCAGGCAATATCTTTACTGTCTTTAAGTGACAAATCCAGTTTTAGTCACAAATTACTAAGTCCGGAACATTTATAATGATAAAGGGAAGGGCAGATATCACAGGAAACAACCTAATCCGATCGCTCCAATATATTTACACTTGAGTCACATTTATGAACTTCACCGTTCAGCAACGCCATCTCTTATATCTATTATAGGAGTGTAGTAACTTTTATGATGATTTAGCCATGAAAATGTTGTGTGCATTGAGGGAACGCCTGTATGTATTTTTTATAAAACCATAGTTAATTGTCCAGAATATAATTCTACTGTTACACATGCTGTAGTTGCATGCCTTGGATGTCAATTGTTGCCAATGTTATTGAGAGTGTGACTTTAGGTTGTAAGTGTAATAAAAACAAACACTAGGCTAAAGATTTCGTGTCATGATGTGTATTCCTTGTGAAGTGTTAATCAAATGCTTAATTAATTATATTTTCTTGCAGCCATTTGAAAAATCCTGACATAGCAGCAAAAATCCAAAAACTGTTGGAGTCTGGATTGATTGCCATTCATTGATCCACCAGTGAACACTGTTTGATGTGGAGGATATGTATAAGGAGAGCATCAAGATTGGTCATGGAAGGAGTTCAAACTTGAAGAATTAAATGACTATTCTTTGCTTTATCTATAATTATAAATTTGTCATCTTGTCCCAGAAGTTTGTAAAAGTGACGTTTCAGAAGTGCCTGCAAGTTGATAAAATGTTAATGGCCGTCATGTTCCAATGACAAGAGAATGTTATCACCAAGCAGGCCATAATTAAAGAGTTTCAGCAATTGTATTCTGTGGAATAAAAATATAACTATTATATTCTGCATTACGTTATATGAAATTACATTCATTCAGAATAATTTCAGTTAGGTAATTTACTTAAGATTTATATTTTCTTGATATATACTGTGAAACAAAATGGAGTTGGATTGGTGCATTTGTGTGGAATTAAAATATGGATATTCGTTAAACATTCTTAAATAAAAGTGTTATATGATTCTTCTTGAGCTAAATTGCCAGACAAACTCTTGTAGTTCAATATATTTACTAAAGTTTCCCTTCATGGCCAGTCAAAAATTAGCACTGCCTTTTAATTATTTGTTGAGATTTCATCTTTTTCTAAATGCTTTTTTATTGTGCTTCATTGAAAATTGAAATAAAATGTATTAATGTATGAAGCCAAATAACTTATTAATACATCATCATCATCACTTTGCCTTGTTTTTTTTAGCTTAATTTGCCCCAATAAGATTGTTTGGAGACACTCAAGAGAAAAACATTGTGCAGCCACATTAAATATATGTATTTATCTTGCATATTAGCTCTAGTTGTCTCATATTTTTATGGTCATTTTATGTCCATATTTTTCTCAAAAGTAAGGAGTGTTGACTTTTATTTTAATTTAAATCTTATTTATTTCTAATTTGAATAGTTGAAACCAGGCATTATGAAATTGAATCACAAATGCCTAAAAGTAATTTGAATTCACCTCTGAGAAACAAATTACTGCAATTTGACTTGAAAGTTTACCAGAACTAAACGCTTAACATAATGTTTCCTGGATATGATTTTCATTTGAAACTAATTTCCGAAATTCGTCTAAACCTAAATTATTATAAATCTTTTTTCTTTTGATCCATTAATCCAAATTTTTCTGTAGTATGTCATTAAAATATGAAGGAGTGGAAGTGAGTGCAAGATAAAATAGCTAGTGTGAACTGCAATATTTATAATATTTGATAAATGCTGCAATTTAGAATCTGTTGCACACCTTACATTTTTCCAACAAAAGTTTTCCTTCTAACAATTTGAGCAATCTATAACCCCATTATATATCTCCATTCAGTAACTCAATATCTTGGGTCACCTATAGTCATGAAAGCAAAATCACCACAGTTGTCAGTGTACCTTAAACTCTAAATCTACTACTTGTATGCATCAAATGGGACCCTAATCACCATGCATCACACAACCATTCACTTCAAATATCCATTAAAGAAATCATGTTACATATGATGTTGTGGTAGCCAAGTGTGCGGTGCACTTGGCTACTGAATGTGGGACACAGTTCTATTCCCATTGACACCACCAGCTAAACCCAAGCTGTGTGATTTTCTGGGCACCAGATCTTCAGGGGAAACCAAGGGAGGCACAGGAAAGGAACTGTTCACTTAGCTCCTGTCTAAATTTTCACTTACTATTGGACTTAGTACTAAGTGAGTTTTACCCTCACCTCAAACTGACCTTAGAGTTGAAGACTTTCTTTTGGTGATATTATAAGGGAATATGTATTTATGTTTGAATCAAATAGGATAATACTATTAAATTAATCCCAGGAACCTCCATTTTGTGACCCTGGGCACTAAAAGTTACTGCTTAGATCTGAGTGATGATCATATCATTTCACTTAACTAACATTTTGAAGATGGTTTAGAAAATGCTTCAGCCATTGTCTTTGTTGCAGCCTCTTTAGGGCTAAGGGTAGCTCTGCAATGGCTTGACTAATCCTTATTCTCTTCCAAGAAACTCTTCAACCTCTCCCATTCCCCCTTCAACATTTTTATTACTCCCTTCTCTTGTTTTCCTCACTGGTACTTCCTATCTTCTCCTTGGACCTGTCTCTATAATTGTGATCTGGTTAAAATGTTGAGTATGATATTTATTTCTCTAGTTCTCCTTCCCCTCCATTTCAATCCCCATCGTAATCCAAAGCTTCCTAAATTCCATGATCCAAATGATTCGTCTTTCCTATTGTCCTACCTGTTGACTTCCTCTTCCTATGTTCAATATCAATGAGTGCCCCTTAACATCTCTCTTGCCTTTGTGACTTAATATCTGTTCAATTCTCTTCTATTGCTTTCTTATCCCTCTGATCTTTCGTATCCTCTAATCATCTTTCAAATCTTGTTTCCTGAAGTCTATGAAGATTACTTTCATTTTTTGTTCTTTAAGGTTCATTGTTCCATCAGTTGTTTCAGATTGAATATCTCTTCTATGCAATCTCTTCCCTTCCTAAAAGTCACTTCATAATCTCTGATTGCATTTTCAAGTTGTTCTTATCCACATTTAAGGAGTTTCAACAGCACCTTGTAACCTGACTAATAATGACATTCCTTTGACCATTCTTCATTATTGCATTTTTACTGAGGCACAACCATTATGTTTTGTCATCATTTTTACAATTAAATTATAAAACCCAGTTTCATTGATTCATTAGTTTAAACTTAGAACTCATGCATTTTGTTTATCATGTGCAATTATTGTTTAGTCCAGGGGCATTGTTCAGGTGAAATATTGAGCCTTGGTAAATTATATCATGATAAACTATTTGATAATATTTTCTATCAGCATTATATTGCTGCATGGAAGGTATAGGTTTAGTTGTTATGCATCCTTCCCATCCTATGCCCAAGGCAATTGTAGGTCGAGATATTCTTGGTTGAGGAAGTTTATCTATGTTTTTAGAGGCTCTTTCGAGCCTAAACTTATACTAAACTGCTCTTCCAATTCCATCCTTTAATACCCTTCTTCCCAGTCTGAAGAGCCTAATAGCTAAACCACACTTCGAAATAAAACAAAAAATGGACGATAATAAACTAGTTAAGACAAAACTAGTAGACAAAGATTAACCTAGTAGTCATAAAAACGAGACTTGTTTAAACACTGCCAATGGTTAGACATGTAAAATATGGCACAATGTTCTATTCAGTGTGTAGTAATGAGAATTTTAAATGCATTTTTTTTGTTTTTATCGTACAAAAAAAATTTTATTACACTGATTGAATATATTAGTAATTTTGATGGGAGTGTCGGTAAAATATTTTCGATATGAAACTAACAAGTACTAGTAATAAGTGGTAGCCTCAATTTTATTAAATATTTCCTCGTCCATTTTTTTAAATGGGAAAGAATAAAGTTACCACCTAGTTAATCTAAATACATGTGAATATGTGGCAGAGGTCTGCATCTTTATGATACTATCGTAGAACAGTCAACTTCCTCTTATATAAGGAATTAATTTGCTACGCTTTGTAAAGGGTAGAAACATGCTCATCATTTAACCACCAAAGCATCTATTTGTCCAGGTGAATTTACGCAAAAGTTTAGTGACAGTAAAATTTAGCTAATTATTGGTTTATGGGAACTGCTTATTATTACATTATAGTGAACAGCGTACATATCATCGGCCCGACAGAAATTTTAATAGAATATCGAACGTTGACACGAATTTTGGCTAATTTAAATAAAAATATAAACCATTACAGTCCTCGCAATTGTTTCTTAGAGCAGTAAAATTTAATGCATACATTTCTTCAATTAAAACTTTATCCAAAATCACTGTGGAAATACACACAAAACTTATAAATTTACTTTACACTGGAATACAAAAATAGACCACAATTGAATCAGTACGTCGAGTACGTCTGTCATCTATTTCAATATGGTAGCAATTGAGAGGATTGAGCTTTGTGACGTTATCCAACGGCCACTGAATTCACTCTCGTGTTCATCATTAATGTTTCGATCATGAATGTATTGTAATTATAATTAATTTATTACCATTTATTATTTTAAAATCTATTTTGAGTAAAAAAAATTCAACAAATAAAAAAGAAACATAAATTTGACAGAACACTAGCGACGTTCTCGGGTGTATGTGCGTTAGTACGACAGTTCGCAAGTGTGAAGGAGAACTTGTGATCGGTGTATTTGTGTAGTAATGTAGGTAAGTTTATTAAGATGTAATGTTGCTCTGCATATCAAGTATACTATTTTATTATACTATTTTCCAGTGGCGGAAGCCGCCATTTTTGTTTGCATTTGTACCTCGTGCATGAAGGGCTGAAAGTTTCCTACCGCGCGGGAACATGGGAATTATCTATCAACGGATGTTGTCGTCTTTTAATCGTGTGGCTATTGATGTTGTTCTCATCGAAATTCCGGTTGATTTTTAACAAATGATGTTAGATTGACAATATTACAATAGTAATATCGTGACACAATTGCTTATTTGGGTACTAACGGTCATTAATTTTACACAAACTAATGCGTTTTAAGTAATGAATTTTGCTTCGTATGTCCATTTAACTTCAGTGCTGTTGTCGTGTGTTGCCATTTACATGTAATTATCATTGTAAAATGACAATACTTTTATGTTGCAAGCGAAAACTGAGGAAATAGGTGTGTTAATAGTATTAGCCTTATGTTTAATTAGGAATCTCACAATCAGCAGTCTTGAGTTAGGTGATAGTTCTTTACTAGTTGTATCGCAGAAATGTGTCTTAAGTTTGTAGGGTATGTACTTTTGATGTTGTTGTATTTTTTTAATTCACTTGTCATAAATTGGTTTCTAATATTTTGTTATGATTGTCATTTAGCTAAGAACTGCCGTGGCTAGTGAGTTATGCTTATTCGAAGACCGGATTTCAGGCAGGGAGAGAATTGTTTCTGTCCATAAATCGCATGTAAATATCCAAACAATGTTATAACAAAACACTTATTTTGGTGGCTTAGTTAAGTAATGAATTTGGTAACTGCTGTATTGTAGTATTTTAAATTTCAGTAAAGAATCATGGCGACATTAGCTGAGCAAGCTTCCAAACTTTTGGATTTCAACACAAAGTTAGACATCAACCTTCTAGATGATATCGTTGGTTGTATGTACAGTGGGATTGGTGAGCAGGTATGTTATATATATTATTTTATATTCAGATTTAAAAAGATAGCTTGTTTCCGATAGATTACTTACAAGTGCCCTTTTGTTATAGCAAAGAATTGCTCAAGAGGTCTTGACAACATTGAAAGAACATCCGGATGCATGGACCAGAGTAGATGCAATACTGGAATACTCGACCAATCAGCAAACTAAGTATTATGCTTTGCAAATTTTGGAGCAGGTCATTAAAACAAGATGGAAAGTCCTGCCTCGTAACCAATGTGAAGGTAATTAATCTAATTAGAGTTAAGATTTGTATTTTCTCAGAAACTTTGTTTACAACTCCTTATGTTTACTTTCAGGTATAAAGAAATACATCGTCGGATTAATTATTAAGACATCATCCAATCCAGAGGCAATGGAAAGAGGCTCGGTGTATTTGAATAAATTGAATATGATATTGGTTCAGGTAAGATGATTTTCTTAAAAAGTTTAGTTTTTCCCAGATAATTTTAACTTTTTAACAAGTACCCTGGTGAAACTTAATGAGATTTGGTCATAGGAAGTTTTCTGTCACAATTATTATTAAGTCGAAAATGGACTTTGTGTTAATAGTAACACATTTTATTTATTGTATTACACTGAACACTTGATACAGTAATAAACTTGCCATGGGCTCTATTCTTGATATTTGGAATTGGTTAGTTACATTTTATCATGATACTGTTACGGACAATCTTTAAAATTATTGGGATATTTTTCTTTCAAGCATACGCATTTTTTAACCTTAGTCAACATTCATAAAAGTAGTAGTTTTGTTGGCAAGGAGCTAAACATCATTTAGATGTTGTGCAACTTCCTGTAACATTTATTAAATTACAGCTAATCCTTATTTTGGCTATTATTTTTGCTTGCTCATGTTCATGGAAAATATTTTTCAAACTAACCTTTTTCTGCCATAAAATACCAAATATATTTCATCATCCCATACTTTTTATGTATTATTTCATAAATTAGCATACGATTAAACATAAATTGAAGTACCACTACCCATTTTGATGACAAAATCTCAAAAGAATATACTTATATTTCTATACTTCATTTGATAATGTCATTATGTTTGGGAACTCAATTTATACAGGTTGAAAGTAATATATAAGTAGAGGTAGAGAGGTGTTATTTTTGGTTGGCCTTTTATTTCCTCCTCTGGACTTTTTTGTCACATAGGCGATAGTACTGTATATTAACTGTTCCTCAATCATGTAAAAATTTTATTACTGTGAGAAAAAGTATTTTTATTGTGCCTTTATCATGAGTAGAAAAATCCAAATTACTAAATGAATTGCTAACCTTCAGGACTCTTTGGCCATGGTTTTTAACACAATGCTATTTTTAAAAAATACTGTCATTGAATAAAATTCAGTAGAATTTCGTTTTGAATAGTTATTGAATAATTATTCCTTCAAAGTATTGTCTGACACTGCCTTCATAAATATGTATTAGCTTACTACAATTAGCCACTTTTAAAGAGACACTTTTAAAAAACAAATTGGGTGTGATTGATTAGGGGGTAGAGTTGATCAAACACTAAGGACATGGGCCTTAATGTTTGAACCCAAGAAATCCAATTTCAGAAAATTTGATCTTCCTGAAAGATAAATTCCCTTGGATATCTCTGTAATGAGATTTCCTGGATATCTGTAATAGTCTGTGCACAGTGTGTCAGTGGCACAGGAAAGTAACTTCCCTCCCTCAGTATGAGTGTGAATTTCACAAGTCATCGGATTCGAATCTTTACCATAAAAAAAGTCTTTTGGTTTATTAAACATGTGGTCATATAAGGAGCAGGAAGTAAAATATTGAATTTCTGTAATTATACATAATACTTTTAATGTACAATGGCTGAGAATAGATGGAACAAACAAACTACAGTTGAACTTGATTAGAGAAATGGTTAAGGCCGAGTCTTTGTGGGAATCCATGTTGATAACAACAAAAATAAAAACTTTGCGTTCCACACAAAATTTAAATTTTTTACCCAACTAGTTTCACTACACTGTAGCATCTTCAGGAGATGCTACAGTGTACTGAAACTAGTTCAGTAATAAATTTATATTTCGTGTGGAATGCAGTTGAACTTATTGAGTCAATTAAATGTGATTGCTGGATGCCCATTCTCCTTCAAGCCTGTTCAACTTTTTCTGTTTTTTTTAATGATTGGTAGACTAATGTTCCAAACCACTTGTCCATATGACCTTACAATGTAATCTGCCCTATGAGCAGCACTGTTGATGATTACTTCAAAAGTATCATGTTATTTTTTATAAACTGCCATAAGTGTATTCTGTCCGATGTATGACATGAGCTGAATCACATCAGTATGTGAAAGATATTTTGGTTTATGTATAAATCACTATGTTTTGTAATTGTGCTCTGATCTCTTAAAAATTGTTAAGCTTTAACTAATACAGATGCTGTCACCAATGTTGAAATTCCAGCAAAAGCAAACCTTATTTTGACTGGAAATATCAGGGAAACAAGAGTGTATTGCTCTTGTGAATTAAGTTGTTAGAAAATTTCGAACCAATGGTTGAAGTTTAAATAATATCAGTATTAAAATGTTTCAATCCAAGAAGCCATACATTGGCACCTTTACGTAAAAGAAGATAGCGCCTTCATGTAAAGAAGAAGATAGTGATAATGTTGTTTGTTATTATGGTCAAATTACAGCCA
>WURS02000014.1:3295861-3308989 GCA_011762765.2 Rhinocypha anisoptera | reverse complement strand
AAAGTCATCTTCAGGTTGACTGAAGATGACTTTGCAAGTCGAAACCTTGGTCTTATATAATAAAAAATTTTCATGTGGAAAAACCAAGTGTTTTCATCTTCATTAGGAGTGGTTTGTTAACTTGCCCTCTTTTTAACACTAGAATTCTATTTTACTTTCAAAATTAATCTTTTTTTTTTAGAAAAGTTGAAGTTAAATGTATAAATCACCTTGTTCGAAAATACAAGATATCCAGTAGCCTCACATAAATTTTTATTGGCTTTTTTATAGAAGGAACCAGACAACAGGCCTCAAGTATAAGTTGTTTACAAAAAGATTGGATCAAAATTAGTAGAAGATTATTTCCCCCTCCATACTTAGGCATAATCTTCTTTTTCTCATTAATTTTATTAAAGAGTATACCGTGATATTAGTAATCTCCCATTAGTAGACACAATATGGTTGAAAACTCCTTGTATCACACCTGTAAATTGTCCTTAACAACATATATTCTTAACAGTTTTACTAACTTTGTTACAGAATTTTATGGTATCAATGTTAAAATTCTCCATGGATGGCAATATAATTTAGTATTTCTAAATATTTTAATTTGTTAATTTTAGGAGCACACTAACCAGAAGATGTGTTTTCTGAGACATTTGATGGGTGTTTTAAAATAGCATTTTTTAACCCCAATAAAGAGTTAAGATTTCATTTTGTCCTGGAAGTACTTTTAACAGTGTTTCTCGTGTTATCCTGACAGAGACTCATGATGGAGTGCAAGACATGGCCTGTGACACTTTCATCAAAATCGCCATTAAATGTCGTCGTCATTTTGTGACGGTGCAGATGGGCGAAGGGATGCCATTCATTGAAGAGATCCTCAACACAATTAGTTCCATAATATGTGACTTACAGCCTCAGCAGGTGATGATTACTTTACTGTTTCAGTTTTTTTTACCTTCATTGTGATTACAAACTAGATTGATGTGTCATTCTTTAGGGTATTTTATTGATTGTATTTTTTTACCCATCTTCCATTAAAATCTTAGTAACATGGTGGTTGCTTTATTTTCATAATTTTTTATCATGAAACCTCAGAAAGGTGAACTGTATTGTAGATTTGACCTTGTATTTAAAGTAGTGATTTCTTAAAAAATGGATCAAATTGTTGTTATATTTTATATTCTCATTCTGGCATAGTAGAATGTCCTGACTGGCACTTAAGATTGTGTTATTCTTTATTTTTGAAAGGTTCATACATTTTATGAAGCTGTAGGTCACATGATTAGTGCCCAGGTTGATCAAGTGGCACAGGAGCACCTGATTGAAAAGTATATGATGCTGCCTAATCAGGTCTGGGATGATATCATTAGCCAAGCTACCAAGGTGAGATCTGTTAAGAGTATCGTTTTCTTCACAAGGTATTTGTAATGATGTCAAATTCTGTTTGAAATTATCATACAGATGACTTTTATTTTCGTATAAGCAAACAATGATGAAGTTGTAATCCTAATATAAAGTGAGAACACTATGGAGTTAGGTTGCACATCTGGGCTAAGGCAAGCTTTTCTCAAGACATACATCAATTTAAAAATTTATTACGAAATATTAGCTATCTCACAATTTTATAAGGCACATAGAGCTTTTCTTTTTATTCATGCCTGAATAGTTCAGTTACTTACTTTACTTAAATAGTTCAGTTTTATGAATTATTATTTCTTTCCTAACCAAATACCAGTATGTAAAATCTGGTATTTTCCCAACACACATTTCTGTACTGTTTGAGTAAGATTTTTATAGTGCTATATTTTTTTACTTGTTTCTCCTATATGTTATCACAAAAGTTTAAACATATTTTGTATCTATAAGAGTAACTTTTAATTTATGCAAATTAAATCATTGTATTCAGTCAAATATTCTTGATTTGTTAAACCTTTATTTTTAAGTTTTACTTACTCTAATGTTTGAAATTCTTTGCTCGTTGTAACCTTTTTGTAATGGTAGATAATAATTCTTTTTCTCCCTCATTGTTACGTTGTGTATAAAATAAACATTTTTTTTTTCAGAATGTTGATGTACTTAAAGAACAAGATGCTGTCAAGCAGTTGGCTAGTATACTGAAGACAAATGTAAGAGCCTGCAAGGCATTAGGGCACCCTTACATGTTACAACTAGGACGTATATATCTAGACATGCTGAATGTGTATAAAGCGATGGGAGAGAACATTACTGCTGCAATTGCCCTGAATGGTGAGGCAGTCACAAAACAGCCCCTGATCAAGAGCATGCGAGTTGTGAAAAAGGAAACACTGAAGCTGATATCAGATTGGGTCAGCCGATCAAATGATCCACAGTTGGTAAGTTATTTCCCCATATTATGGAAAACTTTGAATGCAATTTTTACATCTGTCACAAAATAAGTCTTACTATTTAATCTGAATATTTCCAACATAATTCTTTGATTTTGTTCTTTAAAACATAAATGGAAATAAGTTAACAGAATCACTCAGGAGTAATTTGTCCTAGCAGCTTTTTTTTTAAATGTTTCAATTATTAAAATTAATGATTGGAGGAAGATGAGATACAAAAGTTAGGAAAATCAAAATGTTGTTATTACCAAAAATACTAAACTTCCATAAAGACAAGTTTTCAGCATACCCTTTTAACTATCAGAATACCCATTATAAGAATAAAAATTCTTAATATTACCATCATTTAGAAAATGAATGATATAAGAAATATTGGATAGGTTTAACCTTGTAGGTATGTTAGTTCATTCTTGTGGAGCACAGGAAAATAGGTATTTTGCTTATATTTTTCTGTGTTCTTCCAGTATGAACTCACTTATTCAATTGTTGACTTGGTGCATCAGTCCACAACCTGGTAACCTCTCCACCAACTTCCCTTGTGTAGCCTGAGAATGATTTTATACATATGATTTATAAATATTTAGCATTAATAACATATTTAATTTTAAATGTGCATTAAAAAAATTTTTTCACTATTGAATTTCATGAAAATCTTTTCTTAATTGTAATAAACAATTAAGCTGTTATTAAAAATATAAATTCCTAACTTAATCCTATTAGTCATGGGGCCTTTTTTTTTAAAAAAAAAATCTTTGTTTTGAATCCATCTTTTGACATTTCTCTGTTGTAAACTCTTAGGGGGTGCTCTAGCTCTTAATTGCTATAAAGAAAATTTTCCCATTTATTAAAGGGTTAAAGCAAGGATTAAATAGTAATTTTTTATTGGGTTATATTAAAATAAAGGTTTAAAGAAGAGAATAAGTCTAAAAAGTTTAAATGCCAGAGTAATGAACATTGAAGCCTTTGTGATAAACAAATTCAAGCATCTCAGAAATAAATTAACTGATAAGTCTTACAAACACTCATTTGATTTAAATAAAAAAATTCTGCCTTTTAAAGTAATAATATTTTTTTTTTTTTGTAAGAATTATTAGCATTGGAAAAACAGCCATTTTTGAACGTTTTTCAGCATTTTTGAATAAACTAATCTACCAAAATCAATCATACCATGGTTCAAATTGAAGGTCTTCTTAATACTTTTTAAAAGTGTATTGGAAAGTATCTCTCTAAAAACGATATTGTAGCTTGCAGAAGTGGAAAACTTATTTTCACCAACTTTATACCCCCACCATTTTTTACTACACACTTTTTCAATCTTTAAAAGTATAAAGGCATGCTCAATTTATTGCTGCCTAAAACTTAGAACACCTCTCAGCTGGTACCAAATTAATGACAGCCTTTTTATTCATCCAATGACTGGACCATTCTTTGTGATTTCCTGCACATGTGCAAATTTTAAACTTAATTCTATCATTAAAATTAAGTAAGATCTTGTACTGAAGCCTCTATTAAGAATATACCAAAGTCTACTGATGTTTAGTTATAATATTTCACACTCTGGTTAAATTCATATTGATTATTTAGTCTCCTTTTGTTATATAATATCTCTCCTCTGGCTTTTTCCTACCAAAAGTATAGATCAAAATTGTAGTCTTATTAATAATTTTTGAAGTTGTAACCGGATAAGTAAAATACTCTATCTTGTAAGTTATACTAATAATGTTATGGCCGTTTACGTTGTACGTACTATCTCTGTACAAAAATGTACGGAAATATGAAACATTACATTGTTATTTCCACATTTGATATAACAACATCATTAAAACTGATTGTAGAATTTCTTTTAAAAAATGGTACAAGCTCTGCAAAATGTTGGGAATTCAGTTTTTAAATAATATAACTTAAGTTTATAAAAAATTGCTCTTTAAAAAATGCACTGGACAAACAAAAAATTGACCTTGGGGACATTCCGAGAAAGGGGCAGCCAGACCGACCGAGGGTCAATTAACTATGGCTGAGGGAAGAGTTTGATGCCCTGCAGAGTTGGGTCGAAACGGGAAGAAAATATACCTGGGATATTTCTTTGTCATTCGTAGTGAGGGGAATAGTACTTAAAAGTACCAAAAAAAAGGTTGTGCTCGTGCATTTTGAACACTTGATATATCGGTCATTTGATATTCAGTGCGAAAGGGTTAATGTTAGGTTTGAGGGTGTTCTACTGATATACATCATCATGATTTTATTTCATCTTTTTAGGCCAGCAACAGTTTTGATATTCTCAAAGTTCATTTGTAATATGGATGTGTGTCTTCAAAATAGTGCAGGTGCTTGTGATAGAAATTATTTTCCTTCAGTATGATTCTGTAAGAACAGAATGGCTATTTTCTCATATTATTATGGGAGGAAACATATGCTAGCATAGTTAATTATAGGTTGATGTATAGTAACTTTTTTCAGTATTCACTTTAACGAGCCTCTATTTTAGTGAGTTTGGGGTCTCATTGATTTTGGGCTTTATTTACTTCATTGTTGTTCATTCATTTTGATTGAGCAGTGATAGCAATTCAATTTTTTTTGTGTGGTAATAGTTCACAGCTTAAATAAGTTAAACTTAGGATTTGACAGCAACAAATAGGTATTAAGACCAAACACCATATAATTATTTGGTCTATCTAATTTTAAGATATATGAGAATATATATGAAAAAATATATAGTAGCAATAAAGAACAGAAGCAAAAATAACTACATAAGTTTGCCGAACAAAAGCCTCTTTTCTTTAAAGTTTCTTACAATACAGAGCATAAGATTTGAATAAGATGTTGCAACCCCTACTGAATAACTGACATTGGTAAAAAAAACTTGTAGATGTTTCCTAAAGTATAAAATAATAGAATTTAGAATCAAAGATCAAATAGGAAATAAGTAAAAGTTTTGCTCTTATTATCCAATATTTTCATATCCTTTCATTAGCTCATAATTATTAGGTGGAAATTTAACATGCTCTCAAAGGAAGGCCCATTAAATTATAGCATTCATTTTGATTGGGAATTCGGTGTCACTGAAAAATTTTGTGATAACAACAAAACCTTCCTACTTCTGGCATTTTACGTGGACACACCAAGCATTATTCCCATATCCTTCTAACCTTATGGACTGTTCATAAGTTTGAAATACATACATTGCTCGATAAAGTATTTCAGAATATATGTATTGATATTTCATAAACTTTCTTTGAATTTATTCCTGTGGAAGTTTTAAGAGAATTGCAAAAGTGGAAAGATAAACAGATCCAGTTGCACCAATGACAAAATTTATAAATACAGAAATTGATTTTGTAATATCTGGAATAATAATGATTCATTTAAAAAAAATATGTTATTTTTAATAGCGTATCAGTATTTGGCAACCTTAAGATCAAGGTTTCCACTGTTTAGTTTCCTCATCTTTAATATTTATATGTATTTAGACAATTGATTTTTGTGCTCATTCATTCTTTCTTACAAAAAAACAATTATTAAGCGGTAAATTTTTTAATATCTCCATAGGTACTGGAAAATTTTATTCCACCCCTCCTTGACACAGTCCTCTTGGACTATCAACAAACAAGGGTACCATCAGCGAGGGAGCCAGAAGTTCTTAGCACAATGGCTACGATAGTAAATAAACTTGAAGGTCACATAACTGGAGAAGTCCCGAAAATATTTGATGCTGTTTTTGAGTGTACGTTAGAGATGATTAATAAGGATTTCGAAGAATATCCTGAGCATCGAACCAATTTCTTCCTGTTATTGCAAGTGAGTACATTTGGTTAAAAGTAGAAATTGACACATTATTTATGAAAAAAAATTTTCATGCATTTTGCTTGAAATGCAAGTTTTAAGTGTTTTTTTCTCAATTGTAGTAGACGTGATATGTCAAAAATTGTCATTTTTTTATTTGTTTATTATGTATTTGATAATTAGTTAATTTGGTTAAGATGAAATTGCGCATTCAAAGTAAGCAGTTTTTTATGGGTGTTCACCAAGAATATGTGTTAAACTGGGTGAGATTTTTCTAATTTTTATGAGCAGTATTTTTATTTAATTAAAGGAGGAAGATATCTTGCAATGGTTTTAATTTATCATTTACTAATGTGTGACGAGAAATCATGATAAATATTAATCGTGATATTACTCGTGATAAATCATCATGATCTTATTGGCACTTTGTGATTTAGGCATTGTTGATCTGCTGCATGGTATTTAAATCTAACAAATCTGATTATATGTGCATCTTTTTTTTCCAAGCCCAGAAGAATAATTGTTTATTTGAAACTGAATCTTTTTCCATTATAAACTTCCACCTCGAACTTTGCACAAATGAATTAAATGCATATAGTATTGAAGTATACATACATACACACATACAAAGTATAATATATATACAAAGTATAATTACATTTTGTATACAAAGTATAATTATTTTTCAGCAATTAATGTGATACTAAAATAAAAATATTTTCCATCATCTTTTCAGGCTGTGAATAACCATTGCTTTCCTGCATTTCTCAGTATACCTCCAGCACAGTTTAAATTAGTTTTAGATTCGATCATTTGGGCTTTTAAGCACACGATGAGAAATGTCGCTGATACAGGATTACAGGTAAATAGTTTTCCTTAGTTTATATGTGTTTAAAACGTTGAAATTCTAATACTCTGCACTACTAATCTAATTTTTGAAAAGTTGTTTTGGGACAGTAAAGTGATGAATAAAAAATTTTTAAAGTCTGTTTAATAACATGTTAGTAATCATCGTTTTTAATGCACTAGGAAAATTTTTTTCATTATTTTTAGACTAAAATTGAAAATTATTTGTGCATAATTTATGAGTAATTTTCTTTCTGGAGTTTAAGGTACTTGGTAATTAAGGTACTTGACAAAAGGTGTGGATATTCCATTAAAACTTAAATTGCGACAATATAGTAACTACTTATATAACTTTAGTGGAGAAGCATTTTTCACTCATGAAAATTGTGTATTTTCATATTACAGATTCTTTTTCAATTGCTCCAAAATGTTGAGCAGCATGAAAAAGCAGCTCAGAGCTTTTACGAGACTTACTTTACTGACATACTTCAGCATGTCTTTTCTGTCGTTACTGATACATCACATACTCCTGGTAAGTATGATCATATTTTGGACCATACCTGTCAAAAGTTGTTCAATTTTGGTTCTCTTATCTTTTACAATATTATTTTTATAATGGATCCTTTCTCCCATGCAATAACTAATGATAGTGTACTACAACCATATAACATTTCTCCTTGAAATATTGTGTACATTATGTACTAGAATCAACCAGAGAGGTTAGTGACTAAAAAAATGGGGAATATATTAGAGATTCTGATGTTAGAAAAAAACAAAGACTTCAGGGAACTTGGTCTGAAGCCTGGAAGTTTTTAATGACCACTGAAACATTTGCTTAAAGCTAGAACATTTAAATTTTGGATTTCATTTCCACAGTATTCAACCCAAAAGTTGGTATGTATGTGAGGTATCATACTATAAATCAATGTGAAATCCATCTTTGTTGCTTCAGTCTCATCTTATTTGCTCAGTGTATGTTTGGGTGAAAGTCATAAAACTTTTCTTTAATTGATAAACTGGTATCAACCAAGAAAGAACGGGTAATAATTTAATCTTGCACAGTAAGTTGATCTAGCTAGCATAAATTTAACCTTTTATACTGTTTGTCATCCCATTGTTCAAAACTTGGTATTTTGAGACAAAGTTGGAGAAGTTAAGGTAAAAATAAATTCATGGAAAATAATTGTATATATCCTCATTTTGTCATAGTACAGATTCATGTTCATCTTATGTAATATTTAATGTTTGTGGTTCCCTTTAATATGGTTATGTATTTCTTTTGGGTTCCTGTTTGATATTATTTGCTAAGGTACATTCCACAAAAAAGAAAAAATATCTTTTATGAAAGTAATAATTACCATAATTAAGAATTATTGGAACATTCCTCTTGTTACTATTTACTACTCATTTTCTTATTTTCAAGAAAATATTATTGAATAAAACTGTCTTCCTGGAAATCTGTTAACCTTTAATGGTAATGAAATGAAAAAAACAATTTGGGAAATTTCCACAATTTAATAAATTGTGGAAATTTAATTAAATTGTGGAACTTTCCCAAGTTGGTTTTTTCATTACGCTACGATGATTTGTTTCCACCATGTAACGGCCGACACTATCAACTACCTTTCATGGCAAATTGTGAAACCCTGTTTACACGATGCAAGTACTTACGTGGGTCGAAGGACGAACACTTGTACATCTAGAAATTGACTGTGTAAACATAGAAACTTGCACAAAAGCTTGCACGGAAAATAGCTCCTGTTATAATCTGTTGCGTTCTTGCAATTTTTACTCAGAAGCCTACTGTGCAGGTTACCTAATGTAGGGACTACTGGCAGTGGTGTGGTAAACCAGCTGAAACATTTTTGTTTGTAGATGTGATGGATTACTGTCGTTATATTGACATTTTCCTATAATTTCAACCACTGTTCCTCCTGAACTTCTGCCTTTTCACTACCTTGAGAAACCTAGTTTACAAAATTAAAACACCCTGTCAGAGATTCAGGAAACTACTTGAAGTTGGCCCTTTTGCTCAAGATTTTGGCATAGGAATGGCATGACAGCTTTATTTTGTTTATAAAAGTATTTTCTGCAAAAAATGCAGTTTTTTTTAATATTGTAGTAAAAATCTTCAACTTGTTATGAACTTTTCCGTACAATTCAGCACAATGTAACTTTTTTTACATTGTTTTCAAGATTTCCACGAAAATAATGAAAGAAAGACATCTTAATTAATTTTTAATAACTCTAATATATTGAATGAACTTTTAAATCAACATTCTAAAATTAACTTACTTTCTGGAGATGTATTCATTTATAAAACTAAAATCAGCGCAGTCAGAGAACCAGGATATTATTTTTAATTTGACCATTATTCCTCATAGCTTTTGGCCTCTGCCTTGTGTTACTGCATACCATTCACTTTGACACTTATATGCATGTAGTTATGTACTTCCTTAGCTAATAAAAGCATTTATTGGTCGCTTATTTATCAGTATTTAACCTAGTATGCAAAATACTAAATTTGACATTACATTTTTTGCATTTTGACCACTTTTTTATGATTTGGTCCTACTGTGGCATTACATTTCCACTTGGGCATTCCTATATAATCCTAAAACCCCAGGTATTCATCTAATCTACTGCACTGACCATAAATTGTAAATAATTTTCTGCCCTTTATATCTTTCTGCTGTAAAAAAAAAACATTTGTGCAGTGTGCCACCATTCCACCGAGAAATTGGTAGAACACTTGCATCATGTAAAGACCTCTTCTTCGTGGATGCATGAAATACAATGATGTTCACATTCATTGAACTTGCACAAGTACTTGCATTGTGTAAACAAGGTTTAAGAGCCAGTCAATGGAGCCATCAAATAATTGAATAATGGTATAAGAGACTATCATCTAAATGTTTTGTAGATGTAGTGTTTTACAAAAATTATTATGCCTAAATTATCCTTGTGGATGAGTTAGATATGACAAGCACATTTAAAAAACCTATGTGATGCTTAGTAAGATAACCAGGCTCAAGGAATAAGAAAAAGCATTAAATTTTATATGGGAATGTAAAATTTATTTCTTATTGTGTTACCAAAGGAAGTTATTGTTGCAGAACAGTGTGCATTGTCAAGTAAATGAGTAAGCACACCATTAGAAAATGCAGCCTGCTCTTGTCTCATGAGTAAGTCACAACAAATATCTACAATCTAATAAAATAAACTCAATTGTTAACCAAGAGTGTAACATGGTATATGTATTTTTTCAAATAGAGAATATTTTTCATTATTCATAATCATTCATCAGGCTTAATATATGAATTAGTTTTCAAAGGTATTTATTATGCATGCTTGTAGATGATTCCATGTTTCAGGAGAAGATAAATTCATGCAAATGACATCATTTCTACCATAAACGTTACAGATATTTTGTTGCTTTAAGAGGCCTATTTGTTTTCCAGTTGTGTAAAATAGGACCTTTTCTAGAAACAAATGTTCCCAAGTGTAGTATGCCTTATAATATTTTGCTTTGTATTTATTGTAGCACAGTTACCCATTAAGAGAAGTAGGCCATGATCTTTTGTTGAGGAATAATTATAATAATAATAATTCCTTTGCAGAAGCAATAACAGACCTTTTTATTTGTAATATAGTAGTTTTAATGATAGGTCATGGTTAATAGCAAATGGTGACATTTATGTAATCTCAAATTTATGTTTTCTTCTTTAATCTTATAGGCCTCAACATGCATGCAACCATTTTGGCATACATGTTCAGTCTGGTGGAAATGGGAAGAATCATAGTGCCCCTTGGCCCAGCTGCTGCATCAAGAGATCCTAATTCTGTGTTTTCACCGGCCAACAATCTACTTTATGTCCAGGAGTTTGTGGCCAGCCTGTTGAGAGCTGCATTCCCACACCTTACAGACAACCAAATAAAAATCACTGTACAAGGATTGTTTAATTTAAACCAAGACATCCCAGCATTCAAGGAGCATCTTCGTGACTTTCTTGTCCAGATCAGGGTGAGTTTCTTGGCCTTATTTAAGCCTTGGTTTTATTTCAAATGGGATAATGTCCAGAGATGGCTATCAGTTAAAACAAATTCATAAGCCTTTTAATGTTCCTTAAACATGTATTACATATACTGACTTCATCTTATTTTGATTCGCCTACCCCAACCTTACGCACCCAAGATAACTTTGCTTCTATGTAATATATAATATGAAAATTATATAATGTATGTTACCGAGCTAATTCGAATGAGTTAACTTGAAGACCCAAGAATTCCATCTTTTCTCTTGCATGGTTGAATATGCTCTTTTTCACTTTCTTCTGATTAGGGAGTGCAGTTATTATAAAATGCAAATGTGCTTCATATGTATTTTTTCTAAATAAGTGCCAACTGCTAGATATGAGGTCAAGGCTTGGTGGTAATCATTTCATGGGTTAATTAATTAGGTTTAATAGTAATGGATTTTATTTTATAATATGGATGATTGACATTGAAATCAGTCATAACTATTTGTTTTATTTCCAATCTTTTAAGACTTTGATGTCAGTATTTCACTGTTTTGTACACCAATGTTGTAATTATTAGATAAAACAATATATAAATTATACTACGAAACCACAACTTTCTTGATGAATTTAATTATTGAATGTCGATAAAATATTTCACAGTAAGGAAGCCAACATAAATTTTGGCTTAGTCCCTCATATGACATAGCCAAATTGATGTAGTGTCACAGTCTTCATTTAGTGATATTCTTCTTCTAATTTATCAATGAAATATATATTATTTTCTGTGCATGATGAACTTCGTAAAAATTTCTACTTTTTTTCATTACCCTTACCATGGCCACCAATTCCTATTTCTGTTTTTTTGTGTGGTGAAAATGGCTGCCAACATCGTAAGGTTCTCTGAACTCATGCCCACTCTATGTCTTTGACTTCCAGGAATATACTGGTGAAGATGACTCTGATCTTTTCTTGGAAGAGCGAGAGAAGGCATTGCAGCAGGCGCAAGAAGAGAAGAGGAGACTTCAAATGTCTGTGCCGGGCATCTTAAACCCACATGAGATGCCAGAGGAGATGCAAGATTAGTGGAGCACGAGAGGTGTTAGGTCTGCAGGGAGGTCCAAGGGATTTGAGTTCTGAGGTCAAGAGAAGTAAGCAGGAGAGGAAGTCTATAATCTCTGAGAGCCCATGCCCATTCCAGTGCAGTCGAAGCCAAAAAAAAAAGAAAAGAGAAGATAAAACATAGGCAGAAAGCTTTGAACGATCACTTTTGGAGTTTTTTTTTTATATATATGTTTGTTCAGGTGATCAGAAATTCTTACTTCTCTCCAAAGCTCTTATCTTGAAAACTGGAAACAAAGACTTGATACCACATAAAAAATAGTCAAATTATTTGAATACTATCATTGTTGATATTCGAAACATTGGTAGCACTTTTTGGGAGACCAATTAAGCTGGTGCGTTCTGTCTGGTTCGGGAGTGAATGATGTCGTGCAAAGAGGAATGGTAAGGGAATTTCCGATTCGTACCAAGTGTTCTCGTTGGCAAAGGGGTTGTGGGGGGGTGGGAAGGGTAGTAGGGTAGGGCTAGGGAGAGGGTCACATGTACAGATTGTGGGTACTAAGTTTGTGGGAGGGATAGAAGGGTTTGGGGGGAAGGGAGCAAGTGGGCTTGTCCCGATATCATCGGAGGGCCCCTGTCATGTTTGAACACTGTGGTCTTGCCTCGAATGATGCTTGGATGTTTGAAAACAAATTTATAAGAGAAAACAAAAAACATGTTGCAATTCCCTCTTGTCTCTAGTGCCCTCTGTGAGGAGCAGTGTGTGGTGCATTGTGGTCCACCATCAAGTTGGCCACTTCTATCTATCTGTGGGTGTGGCGTGGGAGATTGGGTGAAAAATGGATGGCTGGCTCTTGCATGGTACGGTATTTTTTTTCCTGTGTGCATTTTGACTGTTTGCGTGTCTGTGCGTGTGGGTGCGTGTGACTGAGACACTTGCACCCCCCCCCCCCCCCCCCCCCCCCCCCCCCCCCCCCCGCGCCGCCGCGCCCCTTGGGCCGTTCCCACACCCACTTCTCTCTTTCGCTCGGTTGGAAAAGTAAGTGTGTTGAAACGGCCAACTAAGTACA
>WURS02000014.1:3284903-3295761 GCA_011762765.2 Rhinocypha anisoptera | reverse complement strand
ACCCCCTCTCCCCCCCCCCCCCCCCTCCCGGTCTTGGTGTCCAGAGACCCGTCCCCCCCCCCCCCCCCCCCCCCCTTCCCAAATGAGTGGTGAGTGACTGGGTTCTATTGCCACTTACAATACCTGTTTCGCTGCAAGGGATGATTGAAAGGAAAGGAGTATGAGGGTTGTGAGTGTGTGTGTATGCGTGCCTGTTCGTGGTGTGTTGGAAGGGCAGCTGGGAGTGAGAGCGCAGCTGTTGTTTAAGAGTGACAGGTGAAGCTGTGGTCTTAGGTGTGTTTTTTTGAATGTGTGAGTTTTTTTTTTTTTTTTAAGATCATCTACATACAGGTCTCAGAGAGAGAAAGAAAGAGAAATAGAAAGTGCTTTCATTTTACACACTTGATTAATCTCTGTTCACTTGGCTTGCTGTTAATACTTTATACCTCCACCACTCCCCTCCCCCCTGTGCGTTTTCTTTTCAAGGCATTTTTTTCATTGTTTTTTTACGAACAATATCTCTGGTATCATCAGCAATTGTTGCTTTAAAAAGCAACTCTCGGGCAGCCCTTTTTACACATACTACATGGTGTTGGATTGGTTTCCACCTCATCAGCATTGTTTCTGAAATATTTATCCAGTATTTAATTGAGTGCATTTTGGTGAGTCTGCACAGATGTTGAAAAAGTGTGAAAGATCATCCAGAATTGAAAAACAATAGTTAATTGGTCCCAACACTGCAGGCTGTGAGTAGTGTTTTGCTAACGTGGACTTTTGTGTTCAGTTTGTATGCTTGAACTGTTGAGGCATCTGCTGTTTAGTTTTTAAATGACATTTTATCCACTTTCAGAAACCTGAAAGACATTTATTGAAAACTAATTGTGTTTAAGGGGTGAACAATGGCAAACTTCTGTTGCATCCAACTCTTTTTGTGCTCAAAAGCACTAAAGAAGTTTGGTTTTGAGTGGAATAAGTTCTCACATCCAATCGATGATTGTGGAAGAACCTTCATAAAATGACCACTTAATTATAAAGGAATTTGCAACTATCAGAAAACAATGTTACTAAAACCTTAACAGATTTGTGACCAGAACCTTGAATATTAAAATAAATGATGGAATAAATGAAAGAATTTTTTTTTTTATACATTATACTCTTGCATTTTTCGTTATTGAAAACATTCCCATTTTACTTTTTGACTTGATTTTTCACTTGAGAGGGAAATGGGAAATCTATTTTATTACTAGAGTCGTTAATAGAAAAAGTCTGTTAACTAGCACTTTGCAAAGAAGTAATTTATGTTGGCATTAAGTGTTTTTGGTAAGATACATGAAGAAAGCACTCTTCGGGGTGAAACATGAGTTCAGCCAAGGGAATATGTGAAATTGAGAAGCCACAAATCGGGACATCCCTACTAATGACCTCGTTACCTCTCTGGTTTACAATTGGCTTATGGTTGCCATTGTGCAAGATATGCCTCCCGTGTGCTGTGTGGGTGTGTTACTGTGTGTCTGTAGTTGTGCGAACATATTATTTTGTAGAATAAGTGTCTTGGAATGTGTGATGATTAGGAGTTGTGGGGCAGAGGGTAGTTGTGAATGGGGAATGACAATCCTGTCTTTTACACTTGAATATCTGATGATGATATCCCCATTACCTTACCCTTGTTGCATAGGAGTGGTCCTTTTATGAGGCTTGTATGTGCCTGCTTTCTTTATCCACAATTTTTTTTTATTAAAAATAAACCTTTTCAAACTGAATTGAGCCGTTTTCATTTGCTTTAATCTTTCATTTCCTTAAATACATCTTGTTATTGTTTATTTAAGTTACAAATGAAGTCATTTTCTTTGTATGTCTTATAATGGTAGGTTATTTAATAATTGTGTACCAATGAGTTACAATGAGTATCTCTCTATTTGAAAATAGTAGAATGTGTGAGATGTGTAGTGTTCTAATGAAAATGAGGTTGATGTATGTGAACTAACTCATTGGTTAAAAAAAATTGATAGAATGTTTTGATGTGATAATTGGAAAGTGTGTTGACATGCTGTAAATGTGGCTGTATGCTTTTGATGTAGCGTGGCATGATTTCTTTACTATTCAAAATAAAAGAATACAATTTAAATTTCTGTGTAGGTGTACTTTCCCTTAGTGTCATTAAAATATGATTTGATCAACTCTCTTTCAGAAGCCCATGACTACATTAGCCTCTTTTGGTCCCTGGAGTTTACTTTCCAGATTAATCTATATTTACAATGGGTGCTTACATGTAGTTCACACACCATGTCTTGGTATATTGTAAAACATTAATTCCTTTCTTAAATGAGTTCCCTTTTACGCTAAAATTTATTGTTTAATGTGAGGAACTTTTGGAAATGGAATGAATCAGTCATTTTCATATATATGTAAGATATTTTTAGTCCGAAATATTAAAATATGCATTTATCAAATAAATATGTTTCCTTTGAGGAAACTAGTGGTTATCTATATGTACATGCTTGCAGGAGTAGAATCCTTAAAGTTTTTAAAAATACTTTTGAAAATGTAAGGATTGTATCAACTGACTTAAAATTTGTTTAGTTTCACCATTTCTATGGGTATACAACCTGTCAAAAATACCCCTCGGTAATTTTGATGCATCAAGTTTCGATATAGAGTTTTGGAACGGCTTATTTCACATTAAGCTTATTGTCCACTGGCAAGTTGTGTAATTGATAACAAATGTCTGATATGTTGTTCCTGAACTAATCCTGGTTTTCAATAATTGTTGCTTAAAGGTTGCACAATGAGAACTATCCATAACGATATGATAAAACATTGGTTCTCAATCACAGATCCAGATTCCAATCCTTACATCCAATGAATTTTTTCGATGCCCACAAATTTACCCTTTTGATCATTGACCTGGAATTTTTGTAAGGTTATCATGGACATGAGGTCATGGAGACTGCCATTTTATTTATATCTGTATTTTGCCTAAAAAGAATCTCGTTTTGTTTTTAAAATTTTTATTAGTTTGTAAAAAAATTTGTTATATTAATTTTTATTTGTTTATTAAACCCATATATGTAATTTTAATTGGATAATGTTTTAGTGATAAAACCAATATCTTCTCAACATTATTACATATAAAGGCAGCAAAAAAAGGCACAAAAAATCCTGCTTAACAAAATAGCATTATTCCAAATTTAGGAACGTGGTGTAATGATAAACTTTGAAATTTAAATATAATGTCCAATAATTTTAATAAATCTAATAACTTCATTACTGCAATAATAGAGCAAAAGTTAAAAGATTCAGATTAATTTTTTGATATTAGTGATGTGAGGTCTCACCAAGCACTCAACAGAGTTACATCTTGATACGTAGAAAACCGCTATAACGTGAGCTGATAAATGATGAAAAATCTTTCGTTATAGCCGACGGTCGTTTAAATTCACCTCTTTCAGCATTTATAACGGCATTAAAAGTGAGTGAAAATGAGCCATGAAGTAGTTGTATCAATCCATCCGCAAATGGATTGTTTCAGAAAAAAATTTAAAATATTTTCACCAAAACTCATGTACTCGTAACTAATATGAGTCACGCATCGGTAGTATCTTTGGCAACGTTTCATGGACAATCGTAGGTAAGGCATCACCTACTGTTAAACAATTACGATTCCATAAATATGAGGGTTGAGAGATTGACCGTCTTGCTAAGGTCAACACAGACAAATGGGATCTCCTTCACTAGGTTAGAGCTGGTGAAAAGTAGATTCCCCCTTGTTTGTTTGCTCCCCCCTCTCTGACTTTCAACCTTGTTTGTCGATGAAAAGGGGACCTGTTCATTGGCAGTCTTTCCCTCACAGGCTGACCTTTAACTAATACCTTTTCTGCATTGTCTACAAGTCTAGCTCATCCCTCCATATGTTATTTTATTCTGATTGATCGGCTATAAGGACAAAATGGCAGACTGGAGCACAGATTCCAAGATAAGTTGTTCAGCCATTCCCCAGGAAGGTTTGTGGCATAAAATCACAAAGTCTCCTCTCATAAAATCACCACAAAGTCTCCTGTAATGCCTTCCTTATAATGTAGATTCGCAAACCATGACAATGTAATTGGTGTTTGAATCCTGTGAGTTATGCAACCCAAACATCAGCCACTGCAAAATCTACTCGCTATAGCAATAGTGCAGATATGACCACTCGTAATAACCAGTGTTCTCCCTATGTTTTAACACGTGGACCAATCAATGCAAAACGATCACTCACTACAGCGATACTCTCATTATATGCCATATTCGCTATAGCAGATTTCTACTATATCTGAAATATATTTGGCTGTTTCAGAGAGAGTAAAAAGATTTTTAGGATCTGCTATTCCATCTTAGTAGGAACACACAATAAAATGGTTCTTCAAAATAAGGTTCATGAAATTTTTGCATTTTTATTATCATAATGGTCTCTCATACCTCTTGTCAACGATTACAGGTAAATATATAATGCGCAGCAAGACAATTTTTGCCAGCCATTGATCAATGGCAGAGGCTTGATTACGAGGTACTTTTAAACCAGTCCCCTTCACAGAATTATAGATGCCTTTTCTTGTTTTTAGAGAATGTCCACATAACATGTAAAATATTTTGTTGGAAATTTCCCTGGCCATTGGCAAAATATTACAAAACCAATGTCATCATTGAAGACATCATTAGTCACTTTCCTATATGCATCACCTAAATAGGAATATGTACGTAGGTATTTAGCTGCAAATAAAGAAAAGCCATGAAGATGCCACATGTTTGCATGCTTCAACATGAAAGAAAATTAAGAAAACACTTGATGAAGAAATTAAATTAACTTGAGATATTTTCCCAGCATTTAAAGATGCCCTCTAGGTTAATGGGGTACAGGATAATACGTTAAAATGTTTTGAAAACTATTTCCGGCAATTAATGATTTCCATCTATGTTTTAAGTATCATACAATGAGTTTTGTCCTCTTTCCCAATTACCCCCCTTAGTTAATAATACAGTGGAGCTTGGATAATTCGAACCTTAAGAGACCATTAAAAAAATTAAATTATTCAAAATTAACAAAAAAGGTTACAAAAATTACTCTACATTCAGGACTAACAAAAAATACATCTTATACACACATGTATATGATTAGTATACAAGTATATCTTAAAAGAAATCTCATTTACTCGTTAGAGATCATAGCTTGCTTTCTTGATTTAATTCTCTCACCCATAAAACATGAATCTGAATGATTTATTAATTGATAAAAAGAACCACGTTGTTTTGATTTTCAAAAAATAACCCAATCTGATGGATATGAATGGATTGGCTATGGTGTATTGAAACATACCTCCTGTCTTCTTGCAGCAGTGACCCCAGCCCATAATGCATACTTTATAACCTTTTCACCTAGACTATTATGCTCACCTCGACCCATTTTGTATACATATATACTAGAATGTATTTTGGATGCACAGCACACTTCATAATGACGTTCAAATGTTGAAATATGTGCTACCAATAAAAACCAAGAAATTTATACAAAATTGAGTTTTATTTCAATATTTAAGTTAAAATAAAATTCGAATTACCCATGATTTTTTTTAACGTCTGCTAACTTTTGAATTAAAGAAGTTTAAATTATCCAAAGTTCCACTGTACCATTGGTTCATAAGGCCAAATATAGGTTTTAATCCTAGATGAATTTCTTTAAATAGCTTTAGGTTTTTCTCTCGTCAAATTTTAGGTAATGTTGAGTTTATAAGTTATAAATACAATACTGAAGCAATTAACTTCAATCCATTCTCAAAAGATAATCTTATTGATAAATATTTTTTATTTAAATTTTATGTAATGGTATCAAATTTCTGTGGAATAGTAAGGTGGTCTTTGTTTCAATGGAAGTCGTAAAATGTTGTGCGACAAAATTGTTGAGCACAGCCAGCATTTTTATATCTCTATATTTTTATATTTATAGATTTTATGAAGTAACTGTTTAATATTTCCAGCACAAATCAAACTGAAAGCTACATCCAGAGAGGCATTAACCCTTTGAGTGCCACTGATTTTTGTCTATTACTCCCAGAAGTGCTTTGGGAATTTTTTATGTTTATTTCTCAAATCACTATTTGTTTTTGTTACATATTTCATCAAGATTCTTCTGCTTTTGAAAGTAGATACTCCCTTTTTAATCCTTTTAGTGCCAACCCCTATCACCTGGTACCTATATGCAAAAATGCCTAGGATTTTTTGTGGAATTTGTTGATTGACACACACACACACATATATATATATATATATCAATATATATATATATATAATCAACATTAATATCAATTTATTCATGTATTTTTTAAATACACTCCAAACACCCAGTAAGTTAAATATTTCATTTATATTTTTATCTCCTGAACAATTTAGAAAAAAAAATTTATTAAACAAAATCAGTCCAATAGTTTGCCCCTAAGGGTATCAGCCCACTGACCCTAAAAGGGTTAATGTGTTTGAATAAAAATCGGTTGTTATTTCTAATGCATTACGATTGCTCTAGTTTAATCATTTGAGTGCCATGGGATGACATACTGTCACATGGCACGCAACCATGCCACATAAGCAGGGCAATGGGCGATCCTCTGGGATAACAGAAGGTGATGCTGAGGGGTGGTGCTGCTGAGGATTTATGAGAGCATTTTCTGATGAACCTTTGAGATAACAATAGCACCTGGGGGCAGGGACACTCCTTGTACCTGCTAGGATTGAGGTCCACGCCCGAGGATGAGTGGTCCCTCGTGGATAGTAGGCCCCTCTGGGGTCCCATCCCCCTTTCACTTTGTCAGAGGATCCTCGAGTTGCCCCCAATCTGGGGACCCCCTGCAGTCCTGTGGTATAAGCGAGAGCTTGAGATGGGTTGGGGAGACCGGCAGTGTGAGAGGGCAAGTAGCAGCTACTAGGAAGAGTGCTTTCAGACTGATTCCAATGTTAGATTTATTAAAATTGATACAAATAATACATATTGTAATGCGCTAGTGGGGTTACCTGTTCAGATTTAATAAATTATTATAATATGTATAGTAACGAATTATATGAATTTAATTGTTCGAAAAATAGATGTAGTAATATATTTGTTACATATATGTTTATGAATATTCTCTAAAATTAAATTTTCAAATCCTTGAAACCCTAAACACCACTGTTGTGTTATTAAAATTGCTTACAAAAATTATTTTTAAAGTACACATCCCATCATCATCTACTCTTTAGATGGTTCCATAACAATGGTTTTATTACATGGCTCATCAAAATTACAGGATTTCTACTGTAATGTATTTTCCTGACATATTATCAAATGAGTTAATGATATTACTAATTATTTGAGGGTAAATATAATATATCCATACTTATTGCTAATTTTAAAATCCCACTTTATTCTTATTGGTTGTTTTATTTTCGATCCTATCTTGTTCTTTCGATGAATTTTGTTTACAGAAGCATGTGTTATATTCAATTATTTGAATGACAGGTGTTACAATATGTGACGTCGACTATCTTATTAATAAGATGCAATGTTATTATTATTTGAGCATGTTTCTCTTGACTTCCATTATTTGTGCAAATCGTATGTCGGAAAAGTGCTGTGGATGGTCATCGCTTTAAGAGATAATTGTAATGCGATTGATTTATGTTTGTGTACTAAGCGATTTTGCTGATTTAGTGCAATATTTTGATTTTCGGGAGATTTAAACCTTAATAACCATTATGAAGACGAAACACTTTAAATTTCCTGAGTTGTGTAAAAAGTAAGTTTGTGGCTTACGAATACCGGCCCCCAAAGCATTGTTTGACCAGTAATTACAGCTTGTTATATTAAAGCATTAACAAAGCTGAAATTAATTAGTCTTTATCGTGTTTTGTTCTGAGAAAGTAACTAACTAACAAGTTTTGATTTGTAGGAACAATGTCCAAGAGTTAGCTCAAATCTTTTCATCTGATGAAAAGGTAGTAGTAATATCAGTTTTTGGAAAGAGCCCTGTCACGTCATGCAGTTCCAAAGCCTCTGCTTTAGACAGTGCACTCGGAAAACCTATATTTAGTCAACGACTGGATAGTGAAGATATTTTTGAAGAAGACTACTTGGTAATATGATCACATACTTTGTCTAATCCTTGCCCTGTACGTTTTAAAGATATAATTAAAAGGTACATGATTTTCTGTCATATCTTTACAATTAGTTTATCAGAATTATGTCTTTTGCTGCAGTGTGAAGTGGAAGGGTATTACGACGGCAACCAGAGGGTTATTTTTCTTCATTTGCAAGGTGTGTTCGATGCGCATATTTTAGTCAAGGCATACGAATGGCTTGCCAAAGATTTTGAAGAAAAGGTATGAATATTTATTTATGGTTTTACTTTCAATAATTAATATTTTTCATGACAATGTTGTGATAACTGGGAGAGGAAAATATCTTGAATTTGAAAATTAAGCACATTTGTGACTTCACTTTGCAGTAGTATCTAATGGAACTAAATTGTCTCATAAATTTTCATGGAAAAGAGTTGTAAATTTATTCTGTATATATAGATAGAAAATTCGTATTTATATTCTAATAGGAAAATAATATAATTTATATTTTATTTCAGGGCTACTTAATGGTATGGTCCAAGCTTAAATACAAATATGCCAGAGCACTTCTGTTTCTCTTCTCAGTTTCTCATGTTCTGATAGTCTCCCATCCCAAGCACACTTTTGACATTAGCTACATACAACTTTTTCGAGCCCTGGATGCTGCAAGGTATGTACATGCACTAGCAATATTCTAAGTTGTTGTAAGTGGATTTTAGTAATAATGCTGTATTTCTCGATTGATATAGTTTGTACTGTGTGAATCAGCGGCTATTTCTTGTTACACAAAATAACTCGTGGTCCCTAATTCTGATATTACCCCTGTCTTATGTAATATACCATATACTCTTTCATCCTTCCTATTTTTTAAAATTTATAATGGGCTTTGAAATTCTTCATTGAAAAATTTAATTTAATTTCTCTGTCAAATAAAAATCATTTAAAATTTAACATTCTGATACCACAATTAGGTTAGCACTTTAAATTTTAAAAAATTATTAAAAAATAAAACATAATCTAAACCTGTTTGCTTGAAATTATTTGGAAAAATTAAAATTTTAGTTTGACTGCAGAATAAACATTTATGTCATAAAAATACTGCTCCATTCCTAACACTTATCTTGTAGTCATTATGATACTCAGTTTCTCAACAAATGTACATCTTGTAATTCAAATAATAACTTTGTGATGAAATATATGTATTCTTTTTTATGTTCTTAACTTAAAAATGTTTGCACCAAAGGAATGCAAGTGTCCTAACCTAGTTAATTATAATTAATATCTGCCACTAATTAAATGAATTTTGTCCAAGGCAAAAGGCTCAGCCACTGTTGAGTGAGATTCTTCGTGGTGTTAATGGGCTGCCAAGGGATTGGGTGATTGCCGCAAGACCATGTGCCCCACGAGTCCTCTTCCTTTTCCAGACTTGTCCCAGGGTTCATACAGAAAATGGTATGTTCTATATTTAGATTTTTTAAAACTATGCTTCTCTCTATATCATAATTAATGCATGCCTTATTGGGTTGTAGGAGGTATAAGATTCACTGAGGCTGTAACTTGGTGGAATTCCACAATAAAAAAATACATATTAACTTCAATACTTGTTAAATTTTCATAAAATTAAAACAGCATGACTTTTTCCATGACTATTGTTGAAGCTCTGCTTTAATTTTGTGGAAATATACAGAGTATTGAAGTTAATATTCTTTTAAGAGGTTTAAGGGTGAACTTTGGTAGAAATGGAGGCTAAATTGAAGTTTGTATGATTTTGACTTGGTGTGAGAATTTTTTCGACCAGGGAAACCTAAATGTCAGTTAGACCTTCATGTAGAGATTCTGTATTGCATGTGTTGAAATGAAAATATAGCTATATATTGCAATTTTATATTGCTAATTCCACCGTTGAAATGTTACAAGATTATAAAATTATGAGATTGTCTTTGGTCTGGATATTATGAATAAAATCAGAAGCTATAAGGGTTGATTGATGTTTCATGGACTAGCCATTTCATTAATTGGTACATGCAAATCATTTTATAGGCTACCATTAAGGACCTCTGAATACTGGAAGCTACTTTTACAGACTAGAAATTACCTTAATATTTACAGATAGACTGATGTAGTTGTGCACTGTTATTGGCCTATCATAGTATACATCAACTAATGACCAGTCTTTTTATTAGGGGAAAATATCAGTCGTAAAGATAAAATAAGTCACAAATTATTTCTACTGTAGGAAGAATGTAGCTACTTAATTTTACCTAAGATTATCAGGTTTTATCTGGTATCATGTGCTCACAAGCACATATACATGTACACAGACAACATAGACATACACATGATAGTGCTAAAGTTTCTCTTGTCCCAAGTTGCAAATATGTATTGACTTTGAAGTAATTATCATCAGAGTACTATAGTCCAGCCGTAATGAAATGGTCCTTCTCGGTGAATGGTGGGTGGAGCTATAACTACTTACTACCCATCCTGGCCTTACCTCCCCTTCTTTACTCTCTCACTCACACACTGGAGGAGAGGCAAACAGTGTTGCCAGTTTTTCTCACAATGACGGAGGGAAATTGATATAACATATTAATATTAATAAACTTCTTTATTGGCATGTTTAACATTGAAATTTACATATTACTCCCAATGTTAACAAACAAACATAAGTGCACAAAACTTGGAGAACCAAAACGACAAGAGCTGGCAACTGCGATAACGTGATGCTGGTATGGAGGCACAGTAGGGGAAGGAAGGAGCC
>WURS02000014.1:3265515-3284803 GCA_011762765.2 Rhinocypha anisoptera | reverse complement strand
GTGCTATTAATCAAGAAGGAGAAGTGCATACTTTTAGAAATTGCAACAATTGAAATAATTTCAGCTCTTAGGCCTTTAGGGGATACAGGCATAGGTTGGGGGGGGGGGTAAAAATACTCAAGAAGGTATACATATGTAACCTAAAATATTCACTCTCAATTGGATTTTTTTTACTCAGCAAGCCTTTTTGGTTTTATGTGTGCATTTTTTCAGGGTTTGTGTGGATTTTGCTTTCATGGCATCGCCCTATCAAATGATCAAAATTAAAGGAGACTGATGTAAAATGTCATTACCCCTGGTTGAATCTGTTTGGCAGGTTGTTTGGCACCAGTTTTCAAATTATTTTGGACATGAATTCCCTTGTGCTTCTTGTTATTTCTGTGTATTGTGATTCTCTTCTCCTACTATCCTTAACACTTCTTCATTTGTTTGTTCTCTATCCTTTTTCACATTCTTTGTGGTGAAAAAACATGACCCATTTATTAGCTCACATCGTCAGAAAAAATCATCCAATGTGTGGATTTATGCCTTACTATTTTTTCTTTTCCCAATGGTGCCAAGTCATTCAGTCCTCGATGATCATAAGTAGGTATAGTTTTTTTTAATTTTCATTTAGAAGGGTTGTTTAGCAATACATAGTAGTAGTGCTGTCTCTGCAATTAAATACATTATGGGGTATTAGCTTCAAAAACTTTGGAGTGACTACATAAGCACAGTGATGCCGAGGCTACTATAGAAATCACATCCTGTCACCCCATAAACATATCGTGATGGATAGCAGAAGAGTGAAGTTGCATGAAATTGCTAGTTTTGTTAGCATCTTAAGTTAATGGGTACGTAATATTTTACATCAGCATTTGAACATGAAGTGGTTTTCAATTTTACAGGGCTTTCAAACCTCCCACAATGATGCTTTTCTATGGTTTTTAATCATTTAACAGCACACTAAATTACACCTTTTTACTTTATTTTATTAGCTCTTAACATGCCTAATGGAAAGTCTAAGATTCATCCGCTGAGCTGTTTTAATGTACACCTAATTTGTGATGGTGAGATAGTTTGGAAGACCCCTATGGGTAACCATTTGCAAAAATATAACACTCGAAAATGCAAATAAATGTTTTCTCACTTACATCTTGTCATGACTTTTCAGGAATACCAAACCTCTAATGGCACAACTTATGCGGTTGCATGTTGTGACACCAAAGGCGCCAGTTCACGTGACTCTGAATCCCAGGGTACAACCTGCCCCAGGTGCCCCAATATACATAACAGGATCTCAGGAGCCTCTACGCCTTTCCCAGTCAGCTTATTGGGTTCTTCGACTGCCGTATCCTTTCAATGTTGTGTAGTGTAAATAATGAAGTCATAAAAATATTTTGTGTTCTTTGTAAGGCAGTTTTAAGTAATATCTAAATTTCATTATGGCATAACAGGTATTTGAGTTGGTGCAGCAGGTGAGTATTTCATGCATCAGCTGGTGCTGTTTTTGATTAATTTGTTTCTCTTCACCACCACTCATACCAAATACTATATGATAATTTGAAAGAGATCACCTGGCTCTTAGCAATATGAAAACTTTGAGTTTGTTTTATTGATTATTTGTAGTAACAGTAACTAACACTTAGATCTTTTTAGAAAGTGGTTATTTAACCATAATTGTTTTGATAATAGGAATAGTATATTGCCTTGTCATGTATCTATTGTTTTTGTTATTGCTGATCTGAGAGAAGGGTACATTGTAATATAGGTGAAATATTACCAATCATCTAATATGTAATTTATATTCCATGATCATAGGCATTGTAGTTTTACTAATGTAGGATAGGTTTATGGATCAATTTAACCTGTTAGCATAACATAGAATTTCCTACTGAAAGGCTCTTTTCCTCACATTTCATAATCTAGTCACCTGTTTCTGTTCGTTTCTTCACTAATCTCATGAAGAAAAATGGTTCTGAGTTCACACAAAGTTAATATACATATGTTAAACTTTATATGTGTTAGAGATTGTTATCACAGATTGTCCACTACTATTACAATTTTGTATGTAAGCAAAAAAATCCATCACTCTATGTATTATTTTGTGAAATATACTTAATATATAATGCTATTAATATTACTTTAATATTATTTCTTGAGAATCTGTCAGATAACACATTCAACCGATAATTATTTTCTTTGTGCTCTTATTTTTCTTTCATTTTGTCTTTCCCCTCAAAGCATGATTGGGTATGTAATTGTATGGAAACAACAATCATTTTTGTAAACCTGATCCCTGATTTGAAGTAAACTAACAAAGCATCAGAATAACTTAGTTATATAATATAAGTCATAATTTAATGTGACATAACAAATACAATGTAAGTTGATATAATTTGTAAATGTTGCCTAATAATGGCTTTTTATTTATGATAATTGTGTTGGGTGAAATATAATATTTCACCAATAAATCACCAATACATCTATGTATTATGCTCCACCTTAATTATAGTCTGCTATTAGTTTTTTGTCCTAATATGACCTTCATTGTTAATTGTTGTAGTTCAGCTGTGATAGTCACCTGGCAGGAACATCTTAGTCTGCATCTAATTGGTCCGCAGCTTCCAGAGTAACTTCAAAGCTTCTTTAATTATCAAATATTCAATAGCATTATGAACATGTGACAGTTAATATGCTTTGCAAAAATCATTAAAATAGTGCCAAATTTGGAAGAGTTAGCATTTGTATATCCCTAAAATAGTTCAACAATTACTGTATCAAAAGACATAAATAATTTGAGTGTAAAAGTTGCTCATTTATATAAGGAGCAATATAAGACAGACTTGCACATTACAACTGAATACAAAGTAAACTCAGAGAAAGGTATTCCTCTCTGTTACTGTCTAACGACTCTTTTTGTGCCATTATAGTCAGCTGACTTTAGCTAATATTTAATATTAATGGTTATAAATTAATAATGAATTAAATTAATAATATGATAAATTTACTTTGCTAAATTCCTACAATTTTGTATGAAAGAGACTTTTATGTTAACCATCCATATATTTTAAACTTGTTCTTTGGTGGATATTTCCTTAAATTTTGATACAGATTTGTGTATTTTGGAGAACAAGGACCATATCTTCCACCAAAGGAACCTCCTAGCTATGGACGATTACTGGCCGGTGTTTATGGAATTACAGAAATGCCTCTGATTTCTGATTGATAAAAATAGATTAAGATTTTGTATGATATCTATGTGTATAATAATTTTTTTTGTAATTTCATCTGTGTAGAATTTTAAATATTACACATTTCATAATAAGCTTGTGATTATTTTACATACCTTTGATGCAAAGGAAACATGACAACTTAATGAACTCCAATATATATATATACTTTTCGGCTAGTGTGTGTTAGATAGGTTGTTGTGTGGATTTTTTAAGTGAGATTCTCCTGATGAAATCAGCTTCCTTTGACTTTGATTCTATGCTTTCTCTTCTAATTTATTAATGCACACAGTAATTGGGCTCTATATTCTAAAGTACTCTTAGGCTGGAATAACAAGTCATGGTCAAGTTGCTAATTTATTCTTCACATTCCGTTATGTCTACAATAATGAACAAGGTAGGCAAGGACATGCAGTATATTTTTCGTCATTAAAATAATTAAAAGTTTATTTTAAATCTATATAATTCTTAATTCATATTGTTCATTCATAGATTTTTGTCCAAGTGTTTGACTCTCCTGACTTTTAGTACATTTTCAATGGTGGAATGTCATTTAAGACTACAGTATGCAGTAAGGTTACTTTTTCATGCTTAAAGTGTTGGTTTGACAAAGTAGCACCTGAATCCAATAATAAAATTAAGTCAAAACTTCTTTACTGAAATCAGTAGTTAGGGAAAGCTGAAAATTTTAATGTCTTATTTGGTGATAACTAGAGTATGATCTTTGAAGAAAAAATATATTGTTTTTTGAGTAGTGTTTATGATGAGTAACCAAATTAATAATTTTGTTGAACCTTTATCATCAGAACCCATAAAACAATTGGTGTCTTAATTATTATTTGGCATGAAAGCAAGTCAACTAAGTTAAATATTGACTAAGAAAGGATGTTAATTATCAAGACAAGTGCAGGGAGTGAATTTTTGGGTTAATAAGTACAATTTCTTTGAATGTGTCAAAAATATGGGCTAGAAGGAATACATCTTTTATTGTATCAGTTTTGGTTGTTTTGTTGCTAGCATTCATCAAATGTATTTCTCTATATTCCTGTGATTTTTATTTTATAACTTTTTTGCTAGTTTCAAACAGAGAAATCCCAGAGTTTTATGAAACTAAGTAGTCAGTTCAT
This sequence comes from Rhinocypha anisoptera, assembly GCA_011762765.2. Taxonomy (NCBI): domain Eukaryota; kingdom Metazoa; phylum Arthropoda; class Insecta; order Odonata; family Chlorocyphidae; genus Rhinocypha; species Rhinocypha anisoptera. Next base: position 3,280,464 of record WURS02000014.1, on the reverse strand, counting down.
TAATTAAGTAATCCTCACTATGTCATATTCTCCTAACTTTAAAGTATATTAGAATATAGATTTAAACGGATTGTGCTATGCTTAATTTCTAAACCAATATAGTATTTTCCCTTTCCACCACTTTTAGACCTTACATGTTTCTTAAATGACTGAATGGTAAGAGAATTACAGTCCTACCATTCAGTCATAAGTAATACTAATTATATTTTCATACATTACAGCCGATGTATGAAAATAAATTAGTATTATTATAGTTATAGCGATAATGAAGGTTTATAAATTAATATAAACGGCATGTTCTAAGACTCATTTATTGCTCAAGAAACCATAATCTGTAATTCTGTGGTCAATAAGGTAACTGTTTATGTGTAATACGTATTTATTCTTATAAATTATATTAATATTTTTTTCTACAAGTATTTTCGTATTTTTCTCGGATTGCTTTGTTTAATGGTAATGGCATATATTTTTACGTCTGCATGCCTTTACTGATGCCAAAAATTAACGAAAATTAGTTTATAACAAATAGCATACATGCCTTGTGCGGGATTCAAACCCGCGACCTCTGGGTCAGCCGGAAAAGGCGCTACCCACTCAGTTAACCTGACCGGCATTCTCATATTCATGCACGCGCACAATATAATAGGAAATAAGGAAAGGGATTTTAATTCAGAAAAGGACGAACGAGATATGGTAAGGGAGATGCAAACACACCTGTTCCGAAGGGAAAAATATCTACCCTCGGCCTGGATTTAAATTCGGACCATTCCATTGCCGGTCGAACGCGCCATTTTTATCTTTGGAATCGGTTTTTCCCATCTTCCGCACCGCATTTTGTGTTCGTCCTTATATGTGTCACCATCCCTTTCCCTACTTCATATTATTTATGGTGTGTTTTTTGCAATTTAGCAATTTCTGGCAGTCATAGGTGGAAATGTTCAGAATTTTACACCAGCGTTATTTCATCATGATAAAGTAACAGTAATTCCGCCGAGGGTCATTTTCAGGTGATGAAAAATCACTGTTCTGGAGAATTCCTCTTTTCTTCTTTATCAAGAAGAAATTTAGTGAAGCGAAGCCTGAAACTTACCTTTTGTCATTGTGCTTAACTTTCCTGAAGCAATGAAAGCATTCATGTATTATAAAATCCTCAAGTACAGCGTTATTTACGTCAAACCCTTAGTTTTGCAGGGAAATGCTGTTGAAATCTTATAAAGAGAAAGCAGAAGAATGTATCAATAATGTAGACAGAGAAAAGAAAAATCGGATAATGGAAAAATTGATGATTGCAAACAAGTGAAATAACTCACCCCTGCATCCCCAAACCTTGAATGGCCTATCAGTTAAACCTTCAAGTCTGGAGAGAAGGGGCGTTGTTAAGTTAAAGTTTAAAGCCACACCAACAAATTGTGTTTGCCACGATTTTTCCCTAAGGTGTACAACGGCTGATTTCATATTCGAATAAATCAATATTGAATAAATCATATTAGAAGGCTTAATGCTTTTTCCTCCCGGTTAAAATATTGATATCAGAGCAATTGAGATAATTTATATTACATAAAATTTTAATTTGGAGCGGAAATGATAATTTTCAATCAGTGAAGGCCGTTCCCCAAACCAGCAGCATAAAAGGAGTTCCCATGATCTCTCGTTGGTTGTGCTCCTGAAGCCTAAATTGATGCTGCATAGCTATTCAACCTTTGCTGTATCTGTGGTGAACAGTCTGAAATTAAGAAGAATATACCGGTAGACAGGAATTCTGAACTGTCTCTTATCTTGGGGTCAGGTATTCGATTGATAAGACTTAGTGATTCGTAAACGCCTGTCATCGTGCTAGTCAGGAGTTCGTAAAGGTTCTACGTTCTGGGACTCCAGTTGTTTTAATATTTGAATTTATTATGTCCTTGATCAGGTACCCTGAGGATACAAATTTATAATAAAAATAGAGAATATGTAAAACAAAACTCTTTGCTGTACGTACAGAAAAGCGTTTTGTTTTGCATATTCACATCTTGGAGTTCAAAAGAAGCCTGCTAAGGCCGCTTACAGAAAAAATAGAATTTTACTTTACAACACATCGAAAGTCTAGTAAAGAAAAGGACACCAAGTAGGTAAAAATATCTTAATACAAGGTTGTTGTTTACCCAGCTACAAATATGTTTATCACAGAATTTCAAGCTACTACAAACACGTTTATAAATAAAAAGTTTTTATACGTGTTTCACCTATTTAAATTTTTTTCCGCCTTAGTACAAGGTTGTTTGTCACAATATTTCATTAAATTTACACTATTACACAAATGATTATAAAGGAAATTTATATAACATATATTCAAAAACTATTTTTAAATGTTCCCTCTATTTTTGTCAACTTAATTTTAAAAGAAGTAATTGTTTGTACATTGACTTTGGTAACGAATTCCGTAAGGAAGGAGGTAATTTACGGTAGAAGTACTTCGGATCTGTTCTTGTAAGAATGTAACCAAGTTCAGGTCCCCAGGAAAACATATAATAGATGTATCCAGAAGTTTTATTCCAAAAGAGTTGGTAGAGAAATTAACCGAGCATATTCAAAAAAGTATTTTCATCTCAGTAGTAGTTTATGAATTCTCGTTGTGTGTGGAAAACTATGGATAATTTAGTATCCGATAACCGGATGTATTTTCGGGAAAAAATTCCTTTGATCAAATATAATTATTTATAAAATAAAAAACTATCTTCCTGAGAACGATTCCTTAGAGCAGGCATCCATCTATTCTAATTAAATTCTTATTCTTATGGATCTGAAACGATTTACATTTTTCCACTTCTATTAATCACACTGTGGAGATGTGATGCATAGTTGGAATGACCTGTTTGCTTGCTAAGAATGCTTTTACTCGTTTACTACACTCGAATTATGTCCCAAAGCACTTGAATTTCAGTTAATGCCCTCACGAATTCGTTGTCGCGTAAGGAGAATGAACCCTCCCAACGTGACCAGGCGCTCCGGATTCTACCGTTCGTGAATAGAGACTGGATTGCGATGGTTTCATTGATATATGATTCCGCTTAAAGTTTTACGGGGGTCTTCACTCGGCCATCGCCCCTCTCCGGCCCTTTAAAACCCCCTTCGTCCGCTTCCCGCCCCTCCACCTGCGAGAAGATCGATATTCACCGTATCGCGGCACGTGAGGCTTTCGTATCTGCTCGCCTACTACCGTGGTCCGACGAATAACTCGTCGAGCGAGTATATATATAAAATCACTTGTTTTCAAGAGGGAAAAAAATATGGGGTGCGGAGCAGCCTTAGCGGGGGCGGTATTTCAGCTATATCTCTAGAAAAAAAACGTGCGGATACAGCATAATTTTGTTCCTCCAAAGCAAAGAGGAAATTATGTGTGCTTATGCTTAATTTATGGAGGTTTCTTTCTTAGTAAAGTGTCACATAAAGAAGTATTGTGTAAGCATTCGACATCCCTTCTGAGAGGGGTTTAGATATGGGTGAGGATATACTGTAATTTCAAAAGCAAAGTATCATAGGCGCCTTTGACATTTTTTTTCAGGTATTATTGTAGGGAAATTCTTAATTTATTTTCGTGTACCGAGAGGAAATTCAAATTTTACAATACGACATTTACAAACACTGCTAGACTCCAGATAAAATATTACGTGGAACGTAGATTTTAAATCATAGATACTCTATAAATATTTCGTTCTTATATTGGGATAATGATAATTACTTCTCGGAAAATAAAAGTTTATAGTTTCCTTTGCTAAGGAAATCGAATTAGCATTGACGCAACTATTTGATTAGAAATGCATAAATTGAAGTTTCATAAATCTGTGTTATATCTCTAAAGATAAATGTCCTGCAAAAGTTGTTTATGAAATTCAGGACTGATTGTTTACGTGAGGGATTTTCTGCGTGAGGTAATCGGTCTTCGAAATGAAATGATGTTAATCTCGAACAAGATCAGTAAACATCTCGAGTCATGGGTAGCAAAAGGTTTCGTAAACCAACCTAAATTCCCTGGATAATGATTGTGATTGGACATAAATGGTCATAATTATTTTCTGATATGAGATAGGAACTCCCAACGAGTCAGGAACTTAACACTATAAAAACGTATTATAAAGGTATCGGTCATATGATTCTACTAACGGCATCCAGGGAATTTCGCACTAATTCCACTATTAGTTACGTAATGGGGAATTGAAAACTGAGACCACAAAGAAATTCGAAGATTCGTTTTCCCTCAACCTAAGTAACGACCACTTAGCATAGAGATTATAACTTTTCCCTTTATAGGCCTCACCTGTTTCACAACTATATTTCACCTATTAATTTCAACTATAACTCACCTGTTTCACAACTATAACACGGATGTATCATCACGAATTCCCGCAACCTACTGCATGCCAAAGTAAATAGATAAGTAAATGGTAAGGGAAATATTTAACCGAAAATCATATTTCGTTACTCGCATAGTTTTTGTCGTATAGTTCGGGAGTCACTAAATGAAGTTATCCGTCCTTGATTAATAGAATCCAATAAAAGTAATTGCGTACTCGGGATTTGGCGTGTACTTAACTCTCTCCAGGTACCTATTTGTTTTTGTGTAACGGTTATTTATCTTCTTTAATTATTAGTATATATTAATTTCATCTGAAACTTCATAGAGGCGTCAATCATCAAGTGAAAATAATTGTCTCACATTTCACGTTTTATTTCTTTAAAACCGGAACTTTTATGAGAGCCGAGGTGTCAGAGAAATCGAAAAAACCTCTAATTTGAAAGGTGGAAAAGTGTTATATAATAACTATTGTGAAATCATGTGGAATTTAGAACTTGCCAAGGTAGAGACGCATGTATCCACTTTATAATATAATATAAGTTACAAATATATTCATTTGCATTAGCAATCTCCTGCGAAATATGAAGGTCCTTACCTGGAATTCCAGAGCTTTACTTATTGAGAAAGACGAAGTAGGTCCTGAACAATGCTCTTCTTTAAGCAGCTTCAGGAGTAAAGATTAGGAGGTGGGACACAAGGTTGATCTTTATATTAATGTTAAACATGTTTCTGTACAGGTACTTTGCATCGTGACTCTCTCTATACCTCATGACGGTCTTTGGACCTTTGTTGTTGTGGTCAATGCTTCTCGTCCAATTTATAAACATATTTAGCTTGCTACCTAACTTAATCGCCAGTGGTTGCTTATTGGCGTTTGTAATCCGTCAACTGAAATTAATTTATTAATACTTTACTATCCAACCCCCAAAATCTCGAATTTTCTTTAAAATAAAGGACATGAATGAAACTTAAGTACTTAACCCACCATTGATAGCAATTTCATTAAAAATATAGCTTCTAGGCACTTAATATAAGATTTCATAAAGGAAAATTGCCTCTTCATGGAATATAATATCCAATCTGTAGCAGAAATGTCATAAGCTATTTTATCATACTTCCCAGTCTCTATGGTGTATCAATGTCAATAAAAAGTTTTTTCTTGTTAGGCGAACGAAACAAAATATTAAGTTTTTAGGTTCTTGGTCGAGTTTTTTTGTATTCTCAGGATTGAAGGAACAGGTTTTATTAGAGCACATAGTTCGATAAAATCATTATTTTCGTTGCAATTGTCTTTTGACTTTCAGTAGGCTCTTGGGCGAGGTGACAGACGATCAAAGAAGGGAGATATCAGTATCCCCTTTTCCATTTATTTCTTTACGAGACCAATCTATAATTGGCGAAATCTGTTGCCCTGTCGCCGTCATTCCTTTTAACGTATTTAAAGAGCCGCTGGACTACCGGCAGTCCTCACCTCTCTCCACTCGCACTCTCCCTACCCTGTTATTTAAAAGTTTCCTACGCACCTGCCCCTCATCCCCTTCGCGGGAGAGCGCAACCTTCCACCTGCCCCCACTCGAACCAGGTCTTGCCATATGCTCGTGTTTGGGAAGCTGCAGATTGGTAAATTTTCCTATCGATTCCGTCCACATACTAAGGCACAAAAGGAATGTAAAAAGTTTCAACCATATCAAAGAACGCATTTCCGTGAATAGTTTGGAAAGTCTTGAAAGATATAATTACAAAATAATAATTACAGATTACAGTAGGTAAGAACCAAGGAGGATTCACCATTTTAGTAATATACTTGCTTAGAGCGTTTTTCAGTAAATAATATCGACGAAGAATATTGTGTCAAGTCGTAATTCTATGCATTTGGATCATTTTTCATTCAAATACAATAGACAAATGTAGACGGCAAAAGTAGACTGATATAAGAAATAGCACTGGGATAATTACGTCATACATGTTGGGGTTTGTGAAAATTGTATTCTGCCTAAAAGTGGGCAGATGCGTACGTCAATGACAAAAATGTTGCAAGTGTCATAAGATTTTGAGTAATTGAAATACAGTAATTCTTATGTATACATATGGCTGCCTAAGCCCGCTGAAGTAAGTGATTTCAGATTGCACGATTCTTGCAGAAATATAGTCAGATTATTAAGTTCTATCAGTGTCGATGAATTGTTTTATCACAAGACGAAGGATGAATTAGCTACATTTACAATTTTCCTGAATAGTTGTCGCTTAGGCCGCGAGATGGATTTACGAAACCCTTCCTGGCTTTCTGGATCCCTCCTCCGTAGTAGACTCGCCATGTAGCTTGCCAGTCGTATATTGAAGAGTATTTGCTGGTCGGCGATCCTTACACCCCACCCACTTACGATTCCTGAAGCACCAACTCTCGATCGGATCAGTTTGTGTAGTGACTTGCTCGGTGGGGTTTGTCACGCTCGTGCGAGCGTCTGCCGTGTTGAGTGGGAGTTTATTTACCTGTGTTGTCGTGTGTGAATCACTCCATTAGGGATACGGTGCGGATATAGGTAGGTATACCCCAGCGGCTCGCATTGTGGATACGAAGAGGACCTTTTTTTAATTGGAAGCTTGATAATTTCGCCATTCGTAGGAGTCTGGATACCCTATCGTGTATATCCCGGCGGGACGCCATGGACCGTCTCCGCAGGAATCCCAAGTGCAGCAGCGTCCCATTGCGGCTGCTGGCGCTATTAGTCCTCGTGTCTTTTGGTGCTGTCGCTGGTAAGTTTTTGAAAAACGAACGTAGACCTTAAGAGGTACTGATTGTGTAGCGATATGTGCAAGACAAATGAAAACTAACGTAGTCTGCTTCTGCGCCAGCGCTCAAGCAGATATCGTGCGATGGGGTGTTTACATATATTTTCAAAGACCCTAACCCCTTTGTGGAGAAAGAAAACTAGGGTACTTTATTATCCCCGGATTCTCTCCACATCCCTTAATTAATAAGCTTCGGCGTTGTCTGCTATGAGACCACGGAGAGTCCCATACACGTATCTTCCCACTTAGGTCCTGATCAGAATTCTGCTCGCATCTACTTCCAAAATATTCCCTTCCTCCCATCATCGTACATCCTGTTTCGCTTATGCATAGCTAATGATCAGACGCTTGAAGTGCCTGCCTTTATAATGTGTGGACCTTCAATTTTATTTAAATGAGTATCCCCTATTGTATTTGTCGTAGTGTGCACCCTGGCTATAAAGCCTATAATATAAAACAAATTAATTTTTCAAGGATTTAAAATCGCAGTAGTTGCATCCAATTTTCATTTCGGGAATGATTTGTGTAGTAGATAACCAAAGTTAGGTCTACGCATCGTTATTATAGATTATAACCGTAATTCAGGGGCATTTATACCTTTCACCCGAAATAAAGATTTGGTCACTCACTGGGTCCAATGGTAGATAAATAAGTCAGTTTGATGAAGTAGGATATCAAAAAATAATTTTGCATGTGTTGAACATCAAAATTTAATTGAAATAAATAACATTATATGCTTAGAGGAAGAGAGCCATGTGCGTTTACATGTGTTGTTGTACTTGCGACATAAAAATTTAAGTTTATTCTCCTGCAGGGGACGTATGATTATATTCTCGATTAATTAATGAGTAAAGTATCCTGTCTCATCAACACGAAAATTATTACAGCATCTGTAAAGCAGATGACATGGATGTAATATCTTCCCATAGCTATTAGCTTATTTTCATTCTATCCCATGTTATTACTGGTTGACGTGAGGCTACATATAAAAAATGCTTTCAAAATCACTAAAATAAGGCTTTGGTTATCATATATTCCTACCAATGTAGAATTCTCGTGAATTTATAATGTCTTGTTTATCTTATTACGTAGATGCTCATTTATTCTACTTTATACATTGAAATTACCGTAGCTCTTACGAACCCTACATTTTAATGTCTTGCCAATTAATAATGTTGATGATCAGCCACTTTAATCATTCATTTATTTCACAACTTTTGTTTTTTACATTTGATCCGTACCTTTATATTGCAAGTTGTTTCAGATAAATAAACGAAATAAGGCACGTTAAAAATTAAATGAGGTGGATTAACATTTAACCCATCTTATTTTCTCTATTTTTCCACGGTCCACACGCTTCCTCGTGCCTGCACTAGCAATGCGATTGTAATCACTTAGATTCAAACTAAGTAATCTTTCATTGATCTTAAATAAAAATGATCAGTCATGGAAATTAAAGGGCGGATTTCCATTAATCAGGGGTGATGCCTATGTGACTGGATTATCCTCTAGTAGGGCTACCAGGTTCGATTCCAGTTGAAACACTGGCCTTGTCAGATATCCTCTAACCATATAAAGACCTGGTTACAAGAACTTCAATGAAAAAGCTGTTGAACCCTGAAAACAAATTCACCCCCGTCGGTTTTATTTGTATGAGTGTGGGTAGAACTTAATCAGGTGAGGTCAACCCTCTTTTTAAAATCCTTATTCTAAACGTAAAGTGTACACACTTTAAGTGAAGGATCCCCCTAGGTACATGGAATCCCTTCCTTAAGAGGATTCATTTAATATCTCTTCATATTATCGCACTCAAGAGGTTTTAGCTTCTTTTTATCGTTAGCAATTAAAAAAATGACTTCCTTTTACATCCTTCAAACCTATGCAGGTAATGCTTTATGTCGTACTAACGTCTTCTGGTACTCGGCACGAAATGTAAAAGTCACTTCTCTTGTAACACTACTAGGTCGGAAGCCGTATTCTTATTCTTAAGCATTCCTCTTTATTCTCCCAGGAAGGAACTGGAACTAGCGAAATGAAGAATCTCGAAAAGTAAAAGGAAAAAAAACGGTCAGCGAGGTTATTAGTTTTCAGAATCAGTGATGTGTGACATCTTTTATCTGTAATTATTGTGAGTCGTTTATCCAATGTGCTGGTATAAAATAATAGCATTTGGATACAGTATCCACGTCCCATGTTGGTAAAGCCAAGTGTGATGTATACGTTCAAACATGTAATATCGCGATGAATTGTCTTACGGGAAGCAGTAGGATTTGTCCATGAGTTATCAATGACGGTCCTGCTTGAATGTTTACTACGTATAGTCGTGTGAAACCATGGCGAGCAGGCGTCTAGCCGAATGAGATGATCACAAATTGCTTTCTATAATAATGAAAAAAATTTAATGTGTAGCCCGGGGAATATCCCATTCCGTCTTCGCGACATTCATGGCTGTAATGTATTTGTGGCATTTCTCTTCAGCTGGAATGATAATGTAGCATTCTTTTATGGTAAAATTTCGCGCTAAATTTAAAATCAAACTAGCGTTCATCGCCGAGACCACTTTTTTCTTCATTCGGTGACCGGAACAGTCACGCTTTGATGGGAATAGTTTAATCACGGGGAAACGTGAACTCATGTTGTCATTGGTGATGTTATTCACCAAGATGCGTCTTCCTTCCCTGGGATTCCGTGAATCTGACAGCTGTTACTTTTTCGAGCTATAGTCTATTAGCCACCGAAAAGCCTTCTTTAGCTCTCACCACTGCCACCGTCAATTTTCATGTGATTCATGAAATGATCCAGTTACACTTGTAAAGTTTAGTCTATCATAAATTGACGTATGGTATATCACTTGACTTTTTTATCACTGACTATAATTCTGTTCACCCAATCTTTTATGGCCATCATGTTCCATATCCACGTTTAGCACTGCTCTTCATGAATGGGGTTTCTTTATTTATTATGGAGTCCATAAGTCTATTGGCCCCTTTAATTTTTTCGGTTCCTCGAATGAGAATCTTAAGATCACTTAGGTAAACCACGTGTCGATGATCCTCCCTTAATCAATTAGCTTATTTAATGTTTACCTTCTGTGAGTGCTCCACCTCCTTGCTCTCCAAGTGAGGGTTTTCTGATGGTTTGGCTAATGTATTTTCTAATTAACAGTCCGATTATCGCCCGTGGGATGGGATCGTTACGGTACGGTAATGAAACGCGGAGGTTAATAGCGCACTGTGCATTGTACTTCTACGCCAACAAATTGGGTTAAGGAAATCTCCACCCTCTGGCGAGTTTATAGCAATATTCAAGATTATTTTATGGGTTGGCGTGAAAAATTTTCCGTCGTCCAAAGCCGCCATTTCATTTTTTTGTGAGTGGATTAACTTTCCACGGTACAAAGTAGGGCAATTGTCGAATTTTTCAATACTAGCCTTTGCCGTTGCGGTTCTATTTATTGTAACCGTCGGTTGTTTCGGTGGGATAGAGCGACATTTTCTTTATATTGCATATCTCAGATCGCCTTCCCCGTTGTAAGATTAAACTTTTGACATACTCTGAAGTTGAGCCTGAGACTTGAATATCACCAATTATAAATTAGCGAACTTGTGCTGAGTGCCAAGGAGAAAACTAAACAGATTAGGGAGAGAATAAATGTGGAATGTTTGTTTGGAGTAACACCTCGTTTGGAAAAATTGTTAAATTAATGGACTGTCACTCAGATTATCGCGTTGTGTAGCAGGTCTCATCTTTCAGCTTTTTCTTGTGTTGAGTTGCGGTTACTCTAGACGAGGGTGTCTCCACCAGTCTGTTAGCATCGTCTGTGCGCCCTGTGAACACTATTGCGAGAGAATTTTTTTCCGGGGAAGATATCCCATTCGGTTAGCCTGCGGGTAGCGATTCAGTTCCTCGTTCACACTTCCCAATGGATCGAAGATCGTGCCGTATCAGGACGGCATCCGTTTGGAGTAGCTGGAAGGCACTGGGCAAGTGGTCGAGGGGTTACTCTGGTGATTTTCCGATCTCCTCCCTCTCTCACAGCCTCGTTCCTTTTCCGATGGACCTTTTCTAAGAGTGGAAGAGTCATTCGCGTCCTGTTCTAATTCCTCCTCACTGTGTAGACCTTCCGCAGTCTAATATTCCTCGTGATGGGTCCCGTAAGCTCATGGGGATTCCCTCTCGTGTGAGCGGGTGGCGGAGGAGAGTTACCCCTATGTGACTATGATTTGATCACGCTTGATTAGGAACGTCTTCTGGCCGCTCTGCCCAGCAGGAGAAACCTTCGACCCCAATGGGGATTAGTGTAATTGAATTGCGAATCATTGGATTGGAGGCAGCGTCGGGCGTTCGTGAGGCATGTCCAGCTTCTCCCTCGGTGTGATGATGGTTGATGACCCTCGAGACGAATACTTAAATCCGGATTTTTCAATTTGCCTCCCTTCGCGAGCCTCGTGTTAAGAAATGCGGCTCCCACGTTATTACACGCGTACCATGTCACTTCATCTACATATTTGTGGCCTGCTGCTCTTTCGCATTTGAATAATATCCTCGGTATTTTCTTGCTATGCATATAGCACTCTAGTAAAATACTCAAGTTATGTTCAAGCTTATTTTATGGGTTGACTTGACAAGGTCAATGTCCACCTAAGCTTTCATCTTTTTGTAAGTCGATTAACATCCCACAGCGCAAAGTTGACCAGTTGTCCAAATGAAATTTTTCATTACCACACTTCACCGTTGCTATTTTATTTACTGTAACCGTCAGTTCAACGTTGATTGGTTGAAAATTGGTTCAATAATTGGTTTATCTCCTTTGAGGTCAACCTAAATTATCACCGCGTGCTTTACACTCTGCAAGCGTGTTAAACTCCGTGTTAAATAATGCCGTGTTAATAATGGTCTTTTGATTCGTATAAAAGTGGAATCAGAAGTGGCAGCCGAGGTAGTACAGGAAGTGAACCGAGGGGTGCAGTCAAAGGCGTCTTCCTCTCTGAAGTTATTCTAGCCACAGCTTGGAGCATACGTTAGCAATTAAATCTGGTCTCCATCGCATTCTGAATCCTGATTCATAAACACAGGACTGTCAATAACAAGTAAGTCCACAATAAAGAAAGAACAACTTACTTACCTCCGGCATAAAACCTGTGGGAAAGTACGTTATTCTTTCTCTATTTCGGATATTATCAATTTCCACGAAATGCAGCCTGAAACCATTTAATTCATTAATAAAAAGCAAGAGCCACTATTTTGAATGAAAACTCAAATGAGAACATTTTTGCATGGAGGGGAAGTAAACTATGTGTTCTGAAGCCCACAATAAACAGCTTCATAACTTAAAGTACCATATATACCTCGTGTATTTTTCACCGTCGTTAATGTTCGGCGCTATATAGGATTCTATCATGTGTGTCGTACGTATCGTATATAAATCGAGCCTAGATTTCCATACTTTTTCTCTTTCGGGTAACTGGTAGCTGAGACTCATTTAAAGCTTATACCGAACGATCATGGTTGCCAACAGATTTCCCTGAATTGGTTGCGTATTGTGTTTTTTGTTTGATTTTCAAAAACTTTTATCAAGCGCATTTTTAAATCCGAGAGCACAGCCTTTAAAACATTAAACTATTACTCGTTTAAATTTGGGCCCGCAAATTACTGTCAAAAACTTTGGTTTTATGAAGTCAAACTATACGCAAGCATATAGGTACAATTACATGGCAGACTTGAAGAACGACGTAGGTCAATTTTTGAGTAAATTAGTCTCGGGAAGCTTGGTTCTGAGTTTGCTTTTAGCATTAGTATTTCTTTCAACTGTGAGACAAATCTGACCTCGCCTCGTTCACAGGTCGATTTAATAAACCCATATTAGGTTCACATTAGCTTAGATTATCGAACTTATCTTTATTTCTTATATGAAGGTCCTTTACTCGATCTTTGAAGTGCTCGATTCTTAGTCCCGGGTGATGTGATATTTATTCCATTTATATAATCTGGTATATCGGATGAGTCATTGAAACTCTCACAGATGAGCATCTTTCTTGTGTGCTTAGGTCCATGAGAGACTTAGCCTCGTTCATCTGCTCCTCAGATTGAACTCAGGGAAAACATCGATCGTTTTCACTTGAGGCGGTTCATATATTTGTCAAACATTTAATGCCATGCCTTGTTCGTTGTGTTACGGTAGCGCTGTTGTGTGTATCACAACAGCATATCAGCTAGCCAAGCATTGCTGGTGCCAGGGTAATGTAGAAAAAATGGTGACTTGTCACCGTACCGCAACTACATTATCAGTACCGTTATTCGTGAACGTAACATGTATGTGCTACGAAACCGAAAAAATAGTTGAATAAATATATTAGTATTAGGCTATTGTTATGTTTATTAGTCTTTATCGGTAGATAGCACTCAGATAATGGACAACAGGAACAGATTTTAAGGCTTGTGAATTTACATCCGTTCAAAAAAATATTAGGCAGCTGTCTTTCAGGTCTCATGTAGTAATACTAATAGTACAATCCAGTCTAATAGTTCATAGTGAATAGCCTACAATATTTCAAGATTCGTGTAATGAATGAAGTCTGAAATAGGTAAGTGAGTTGGAAAAAAGCTACTACGGGAAAGTAAGCTAGTATTTTGCGAATGCTTTTGCGATGGACTCAACTCTTCTATGTGAGTAAGCACCTTTGAGCTCGCGAAAATATATCTTTCCGTGAGGAACTATGTGGGAAAAAATGACAAAAAAGCTGTGGTTTTATTCTCTCACGATTTGCTTTAAAGAGGGGGTCATTATTGACGGTTTTACAGTTTAAAGGATTATCATCAATGGATTTCAAGTGCAGGGATCTTACCCATTAACCGACCGCCACCGTTCAAAGCGATGGTCATCGCTCGATAATGCCGTTAACGGGGGTAATAGTTCAATTGATGGGATTTGATGACGAAGTTCCTTCCCAACTAGCGGGCTTTTCGACTGTCCCTTTATCCCGTCGGGGATCGAACGCGAACAAATATTGGAAGAGCGATGCCACGAGCTAAAGGCGCTCCATCACTGCCGGAATGGGATGATGAATGGAAGAACGTGGATGGACGTTTCCTTAAACCGATTTTTTCTCATTATCTTCGTCGAATTTTATTAAATTTGACATTCGGAGTCCTCGCGTGCATTTGGATTGGTGCCGCAACCTGAACGTATTGGAAAATGGGCTTATTTTGGTAATTAAAGGTATTTTCCGTTGGAGTCCACCTCTTTATTTTTCATTTTTGTTTTTCCACGTTGATAGTTTTTACGCTCAGCTTTAGCGACGCGGCGCAGGAGACTTTGTTCTGACGTTAAAAAACAATAAGTTAATAATCCATGTTATCTTCGTCAAAAATAACTTTTTTATTTGCGTCTAGCTTTTTATATGAAGATCCTAATTGATAGATTCCGGAGTAACTTCGTGGAACGAACTCACTATGAAATAAAATGACTAATTCCACATAATACATTTTATTAGACGACCCGGGCTTAGATTGATTCATCTACATCTGGAAAATACCATGAAAGTCTCCGCAAGGGCGTGTGGCAGGGTGTGATTTCAGCATCATGCACGAATTCTTACAGGCACGCACACATAATTATTCAGGACCAAATCAACATATTAAATGCAAAAAATTAATATATCCATGGATGATCCATTTTAACAATTATAGAAAGGAGACATACACATGCAAGAGACTACGAACTAGGCTATATATATGTATATAATTACTTTTTCTCATATGAATTTGTCGATTTCCATCATATATTTTCAAACCACATTGTGTGTTCGTCCTTTTATGTGTTC
>WURS02000014.1:3226435-3265415 GCA_011762765.2 Rhinocypha anisoptera | reverse complement strand
TACTGATCGCGTGACCCAGGTTCAAGGCCCAGTGACGTATCTGTAAACCAGCTGAATCCAAGCTGAGTGATATTATGAATACCACATCTTCGTGCAAAAGCACTGGTGGCGCAGGGAAATGAACTGCCTCCCCTACCCTGATGTATGACCCTATTTTCACACGTCGATGGGCATAGTACTAGATGGTCTAGGTCCTCGCTTAGAATTGGGTTGAAGACTGTTTTTTTAAAAATCCTCAATCACGTCACATCGTTTAGAATACTTGTCATATTACGGCAGGGGTTATCGATATGCAAAAGGATGTTCAGAAGATGTATATTTATATCAAAGAATATTTTTGTGATAAAAAACTTTCGTCACAATCCTTTCCTTATTGCACTTTTTTGCCCTTTTTCAAAACAATTTATCGAGTAAATGAACATTTTTGACGGGTTATAATGCGCTCAGAGCATGCCGAGAATGAAGTTGGCAACGGCAAGTGAGCTTGGTTCTTCAGCATGCGAAGTTTCCTCAGCTCTGATCCTCTTGAGCGAAGCTAAACGTTACCCGGCGCCCCGCCCTCGCATTTCCCACTTCCGTGCCGGCGTGCCTCTTCGCGAATTGATTGCCAATCACGCTTTGCCCTAAATCGAGCGAGAGCGGAACCAAACTAGCGTGCCTAACCCATCTGCCAAAGGCAATTTGAATGATCGGTTTGCGACTGCGGTTGTCCCATCGAAGATATTAATTTGTCAAATGGAAGCTAATTGCTCTCTCACTCTCTGTCTCTCTCTTTCTCTCCAAGGCTAGTGTCCGATTAATAGGTTATATACTCCTCAGAGTCTATCAATAGCTTCATTTTTTCTTCATCTATTTTGGTTTATTTATTTTTATATGTCTATATAATTGAATAGTTAGTCATGAGTACGATTTTGTTTTGCTGTTCCTCGGCATTCCGACATTCCAATTTCTTTTTCTGACGGAAAGAGCAGGACATTGGTAACAGTAGTATTTTCGTTTATAGGGTGCTTCGACAGCTATGGTCATTTCGCACCTCTTCACGTCATTGAAAATCCCATCTGAGCAAACACAACAACCTTGCCCTGGGCGGGATTCGTACCCGCGACCTTTGGGTTAGCCGGCGAGCACGCTACCCACCAGGCTAACCCGGTCGGCCAGGACATTGTTTGTTATATAAAAGAAATATTGGTATTCGGTACCTGGAAGACATTTAAAGTTTGTTTGTTAACGGGTACATCGTCATCTAATGAGTGATAGTGATTCAAAGCGAATTTATATTTTCTGAATCGTCAGTCTGAAAGACGACTTTCAATTTGATCGTAGACGTTTCAAAATTTGCCGAGTTCGTAAGCTTAAGATGTCACAGATATCCTCTAGCGTAATTCAGAGTAAGCGGTCGCCTCAGATACAGTCCAAAGCCCAGGGGAAGTCGCAAAATCACAAAAAATGCGAAATGTTGTCTGAATTCCTATACCATGACAACTATGGTGAATCGATCGAACCGTCTTTGATCGAACCGAACCATTGCTTCTGTTGAAATTTCGTATTGATTATGATATATTCTTCGGGATTAAGACATGTCATTTTCAATCGGGACGTTTTATTTTCTCTGCGCAGGACGACTGGGTTTTTATTAAGAGCTTTTAAAAGAGTCAGACCAGCCATTAATTAGTGGGACCACTGGAGAAAATTATTGGAATCGGTTATTGTGATCGAAGTCTTTTTGCTTTGGAAAACCGGTACTAGCTTGCTTGCGCATTAACATCAGGGTGACAACAGTAGAGGGCAAAGGTGTTAACTCTTAACCTGCCCTACATCCCCCGTCACTGCTTATCGAACGCAGGCGGATTGCATTCCTTCCTCTCCCGATATACTTACGTTACTTTTTAAATCAGTAAATCACAAGGGCATCCAGACTTATTTGAGGTAGATCTCCTCGAATCTTAAGCTCTCTGTAGCTATAATCATTTCATGTCTTCCGACTTTTTCGCTTTCAAATTATTTCGAGATATTTATTTTAATTGTCGTCTCCTGATTTCTTCTTTTCAGATTTTTTCCTTGTCTTCGGCTTTACACAGTTTTTTTTCCACACGTATCTCAAGTATCTCAAAAACTAACCTTCCGTTAGTTCATCCCATAGTTTGTCCGATGTTATTCAGTTTTTTTCCTTTACCCATTCTTTGTATTCATTCTCTATAGAGTTCCGTTAGATATATGCATGCCTAGGGTTAATCATATAATAATATAATCATAGAGCGTGAAAAATAATTAGTTTAGAAAAATGGATTAATGATACCAAAAAGGATCGGTTGGTAGTGGTGCAGGTATACCCATAAGAATCCATAATAATGGTTGAGATTTCTCTAACTAATGGCTATTCGGACCATCTTGTGTCGGAACTGTAAATAGCTCAGGTTATGCAGTAATCAAGCATGAACGCGTATTATTTAGTGTGCCGGAAACCGTCTATTCTTTGATGTTCATTTGTCGCAAAGGTAGACGTTGGCAATGGCATTCTTACATATTTCAGAATTTGATGGTTTAAATTTCACGAATTTATTTTTTCACACCGACGACGGTGTCAACGGTAAGGTTAAGCCAACCACGATCACAAAAAATAAATACTCATTCCCATTCGAAACGTTAATGAATTATATTGAACATTAATAGCTTTTTAGATTTGTGACGGGTTAAATATAGATAAAGGTGTGGGAAAAATGTTGGTTTCCAGAGTTTTATCGGCCGGCGAAACAAACACTGTAAAATGTAATCACAATTGAGAATGATTTTCATTCACGTAACCATTAGTTCTTTAAAACCGTTGAGTGGTTCACTGCTGCCGTCCTTAAATCCCCGTCCCCTTGTTTCTACCTTTAGTTCCTTTTTTTTTCTTTTCAGCGATTTTTCCCAAAGAAATGCGCTACACGGAGCACTTTGTACCTTCGTGAGATCTACTGCTCAAAACCTAGAACATATATCGAGCCAGGATTTTTTTTACATCTTATAGCTAGGAGAATTGTGAAAGTTTATTTTTTAAACCAATTTAATTGAGTTCATCCAAAATCATTTTTAACTGGGTTATGTTAAAAGTTGACCTGATATGAAACTAACTTGTATAAGTCGTACTCGTCAAAAATTACCTGGAGTTAATTAGGAGGTCCCGGGTTCGAATCCAAGTTTGGAAGATTTTAATTCTCCACTTAGCACATGGATGTTTGCGTTTCGTCCTTGTAATAAATTGCTATGCTGTGCCACCGTAATTGGCCTAGTGCTTTGTATGGGCAATTGAGAAATAAAAATAAGTTAATTTAAGAAATAATTATTATCCCATGCTACCAATAAAATTACCTTTCATTCACGCCCAGTACACAAGCTGGGCGTGAATTACTGCTCTGGTGCGATATTGTACTTGTCTTTATTCAACTAACACATGGGCTAGTAATGAAAACAATAACTTTCATTTCCTCATCAACCAACGGATTTATCTACTGGCAAATTTAAATTCATGCAGTACTGTCGTAAGTTCTCACGATCAACTCCTTTTTTTGAAATGTTATCCAACCGAAACTTTTAAATTTGAATGCTTATTGTGAATTACACCTGCACTAAAAATATTTTCTACGGGAATCTGAACGTCAAACTATGCGACCG
This sequence comes from Rhinocypha anisoptera, assembly GCA_011762765.2. Lineage (NCBI taxonomy): Eukaryota > Metazoa > Arthropoda > Insecta > Odonata > Chlorocyphidae > Rhinocypha > Rhinocypha anisoptera. The sequence continues at coordinate 3,261,764 of WURS02000014.1, read as the reverse complement.
CCCCAGAATACCCCATCACTGCCAAACTTAAAATTACTACTTGAAGTTGAGGAATAATGAAAGTCATATCACATATGAAACTAACTTTTGAGTTTTAGATATCGACATTAAATATTAGGAAAAAAAACTAATGAGTTAAGTCGAGAAGTTAAAAGAGAATAAAACTTAACGCGTTGAGTTGAAAGTTTGCAAAAAAACTAAGCGTTTCGTCATCTCGGAGGTCGTGATTGAAAACACAGTTTCGGAAATTCTAACAAAAGCACTAATCCTCTCAAGGGAATGCCCTTAAATACTCCGGACACCGTGTAATTTTAATCTCGTTTCTTTATTAGGTCTAATTGTTATTTGGTCTTTTAGTCCATCTTGTGGAAAATTTCTCTGTAAGATGTCCCAAGAATTATCTCAAACGGCACCACATTCTCCCAAGGTTCTTCTTTTTGCCCATAATCCATCAAATGCTATAATACCATTCTCTTTCGTGATCAGTAATCCCTCAGCATTCCATAGGACTGCGTACCCTTCCCTATCCGGACGCCGGATGTCAGCAATAATGTGACTAATGAAAGACTTTTTTTGAGATTTTTTATTAATTAAAATGCTTTCTTATTTTCAAATTTCGAGTAAACACTATTGTTAAACACTAGAAAAATGTATGATGAAATAAATTAAAAGGAAATAAATCTAAGGACAAATTCCATCTTTTCTATTTTTATAAAGCCCGTTAGCAAAAGATACGGCGATGTCTAGAAAACTATAATAGTCTCAATTTGTTATGTTTGACTGTCCTTCCTCATTTCTTTTTTATCCCCCCATTTGATATTCAACATCCTCCGCCGAGGATAGGTTTCGAAGGCTCCTATTCTTCACTTGTCAGCTTTTCTAACAGTCCACTTTTAAACTGTCACGCTCCACCCGATCGTTTTCTATTGTCCCTTTCTTTCCTGTAATCATATATCTTTTGAACATAGTAATTGTGTATTTATCGTGATTATTATACAGAAAAAATAGGATTGGCGGGATGCATAAGCATTAGGAGTGTCCTCCATCTCACTATTTCGCTATAACACGTTCGGCAAAATAGCTACGAGGGTCGCTATAATTGCGACCTCGGTTACTCCGCGTATTTTGAGTCTTCAATATCAATTGAAAAGACATCCTATGAAGGTCTTGACTTAGGTTAATCTGTCCCAGATGACCAAGGTATTCCTTTCCTTGAATGCACAGCATACGAGGTGATTGAACAGTTCCACCCATTCTCTTTCCCCTTGGCAAAACCCTCCAAATTCGAACTTAAGCTCACAGGATGTTGGTTTCATTTTTGCAGCTTTTATGACCAGAATTTTTGGGGATACTGTTTTGTCACAAAAATGAGCCGCATGTCTTAAGAAATTGTAACAGATAGAAACAAGAACACTTTGTGATTCCACATAAAATTTATTAAAACACGACCCGGGTTTCTTCGTGCGACGACATCATCATCGCCTTGCGACGAAACCCGGGTCGTCTCTTAATTATTTTCATCTGGAATCATAAAGTGTCTTGTTTCTATTTTGTTAGAATGAAGCAATTCCACAAAGTTACGCCAGAAACCATTACCTTTGGCTTAAGAAATTGTCGAGTTTGTATCTCCGCCGCGTGGAAGAAAAACGAATTCGTTCTTCCCGAGGAAAGTATGTTCCAACTGGTCGAAGAATCTTTCCTCTCGTGGTGTCAAGGTATCATCTAGTTTAATTAACCATCTCCTTCCCCTTGACTTTCGTTCAACTCATGGAAACGTGTTTAGAATGATTGCGGGCTAGTTTAAGGACTGAATATAAATACCCTACGATTTTGGCTGACTCACGAAAAGTCACCGTTGATATGCGTAGATGGTTGTCAGCCGGAGCACCAGAAACATGTCTTCACGCCATCCCAGAGATTGAAGAATGTCATTCAGGAGGAAACGAAGGACGGAACAGGAATATGACCTCCCGAGTATTCTTCCTTAGGAAGGTTGACATACAATGGAAAATTTATAAATATATTTAAAAAACTTTGTGTGCGATATATATTGAAGATCGGTGGGAAAATATTAGATTAAGTGACCTACAGGTTAGCTAACTTTTTTACTGGTTACTATGGATCTGTTTTTCGTAAACCCATGGGATGTTGAGAAAAAAAACAGGGCTTGATTATGGAGCAATCGTTGAAAAATACCATCAAATGGAAATGAGAAAGAACGCTCATAAGGGAATCAGAGTAATGGTGAAAAATTGGTCACCGTAAGGTGGTCACCATGTACCAGAGGAAGCACAGTGCCGTAGATACTGCTTTATAATCAACTGTAATACGAGCTCGCATACTAATAATTGAAATGAAAATAAATTAAGTTGGTGAAATTGGCTTTCTTGAGTGCTGGCAGAAGGATCACTTCCTCCCAAATGGGTTAAGATTAGGAAGGATTTGAGCATATTACATTTCATCTCACATTGTGAGGACTTCATTTCTCTTGTAAATTTTTAATATTATGAGTTTAATTTGCATACCAAAAAAAATCCATGATGTGTGTTTTTTGTCGATCATTTTGTGACTTTGATACTGATGGGTCATGTAGTAACTATATTTAAACACTTTTAATACTATTCAAATTAAGTAAAGTCACACCTTTGAGTAAACTATAAGCTTCAATGTTTGTAACGAATTATTTACTTTTATAAAAGAATTTTGTCTTCCTATTTTATCACCTATTAACAGTAATCCTAATAATCTTTGACAGTATAATATGCTCAAGTGAATTAATTTATATCATAGTTATGTAATTTACATTTCCATTTTTGCTATCAAATGCTTCAACAAACCATTTCAAACCCAGTAAAAATAAATAATGGCATTTACTATTCATATTTTAGAAAACAAGATTTTTGGAGTCAATATCCTTATTTGAAATTACATTTTGAACTTTTTCCTATGTATGTTGATTGTAAGGGGTTGAAATCAAAAGAATGATTATGTAAATTTATACTACACGTTAGTTGTAATTTCAAAATTATAAATATGGATGCGTATCATCTTTCTTCCAAAAATTTGTAATTGTGGAATAGCAGCATAATATATATTATCTCAAGGTTTTTATATTATTTTGTTGTTAGTAGTCTAGTAGTCAAAGGTAGATTTTTCTCTGGACTCAGAAAACAATTGCTAAACAAAGTGTCATGGTATTGTAAAAAATATAGTATTTCAAAAGTATAATGCTCCCTAGTTGTGTGAAATAGTAATTACTTATCTCCACCTATTATTTTCATGCCATCCTAAATTCCTGTTCTTTTTTTCCACCTACTTCATTAACATACTGCTGTACTATACTAGTAATAGCATACTAATGTAAATCCACCTCCAGTTAGTAGACTACAAAAAAATAAGAGTTCTGTTGTTTTACAATTGTCCATAATATGTCATTGGAATAATACATGAAATTGCTCATACTTAATAAAGTTTCTTTTATGTTTAACAGCTGCAAGAGCCGAGAATGAAGATACGATGGGACCTGTATTTATCCGGGAGCCACCCAACCGACTGGACTTCTCTAACACGACGGGAGCAGAGGTGGAATGTTCAGCAAGGGGAAATCCACAGCCAGAGATCATTTGGGTACGAGCTGATGGCACTGCAGTAGGTGATGTCCCAGGACTGCGGCAGGTATGTGAAACAAATGAACATAAAAACAAATGTAAATTGAACTTCCAAAAATAACTTTAAACCTCATCAGAAAGATAGTACTGACTGTCATATATTTAAAGACTGGAATGTGAATTACTCTAGATTGTTATGGATGACATGTAAGATCAGTTAATTTTTTCAGTCAATCATAGTGTCTATTCTAATTCATAGTTGAGTGAAGGAAAGGAGGAACTAAGGAAAAGATGTATATGATTATATTGATTAACTCAAATTAGTTTTGGTGTCTATGGGTTTATTCTCTTCTAATGGTACCTTATGACCGATACCTGAAACCTGCCTCACACAGGTATTGCCTAATGGAAACCTAGCTTTCCCTCCATTCCGTGCTGAGGACTACCGGCAAGAGGTCCATGCTCAGGTTTACGTTTGTCTGGCACGTAATGCAGTTGGCTCAATCCATTCACGAGATGTTCACGTTCGAGCTGGTAAGTGTCGTATATTTTAATTAAGGTAACATTGTTCATCCAAACTCCAGCCATGGCTCAGTTTGAGGTGGCATATCGGTTTGTTGAAAATTTTTGCCGTGTGTTAGCTCTGAAATTCCCAAACTGAGACGTTTTGATTTGTTCACTCATAGCACTGTGGAATAAGTAGAGAACTTGGACTTTCAATGTATATTATGGAAATGAAAGTTTGGCTCCACCCTCCAGCCATTCATATTAAATGCTCCTTTTTCAAAATTTTAAAGTCTGGCTACTTCCATTCGATATGGGACAGTGTAGAGTTCTTTGTGAGTAAAGAGTTCCGTTACTAAATGAAAAAACTGTAGTTCATACAAAGAAAGGAATTTCCTCCCCCAATAAAAAATGTGTGTAAATTTACAATGTTATAAACCTAGGTTTGGGTCTGGCCTACTATATTCTGCTAAATCCAGCATTAGGATGGAATACTGCAGTAATGTATGATTTACATTTGTGAATGAGCCGGAATTTAGAGTAGAATAGCTAAGATCTCAGTTTTTGAGTTATGGAGTTAACACACCCTTTATTCATTTAATGCTCTCCCTTTGGTAGGCGTGCTGGATGAATCGTGTACTCATATCCTTCAATTGGTTCTTCTATGTCCCTTTATAAAAAAAGCCTATCTGATACTGCTTATCTGATAATTGAAATGACATGATTTTACCACCAAAAAAATATGTCGCCTACAGAAGTTATGATTATCTAAATATAATCAGTGGCTGAATAATTAATTGTAATTAATTAATTGAATGATGGTTAATTTAATAATATTTCATTTAGTATATTCATATCTACAGCTCATAAAATATGATTCTATATTAATAATTATGGGTGATCAAACTTTCAAAGATATTATTATGCAAGAAAAACATCCAGCTTTGTCTGACATAATTTCTTTCCATCAAATGCTATATCTGGTTTAATTCAACCTTTGAACTTCGATCTTTTTATTATAATCACTACTATTTTAGGTAAATACAGGCAATTTGAGATATTTTTCTTACAATTCTGAGGTTTGAAGCTGAATATTCATCCAGCTGCCTATCCACTGGATTTTCAGGCTTTTAGAATGTTTCTGTGTGTTGTGTGAAGGTATTTCATTGCATTTTTTGCGTAAAGGACATTCACAAAAGATTGACCAATTATTGACCACTTTGAATTCCCTTTTATATTTTATGGATCACTTTTTAATTCCTGTTTCAATTTAGTAACAGCCATTCTAATAAATGATAAAGTGAAATTATCCATTTACATATTAACAAATCAGAAGAGAAGTCAAATGGTGGGTTTTCAATTTGTTTACAATTTTTAAGTTTTATATTATATTAACAAGAATGAAAAAAATTAAAATGATAATGAATTTTTAAATGAGTTATCTTAATTTTGGATGTGCCAATCTTCCATTAGGTACCCATTTTCAATTTTATGAAGACTCTTCTAACTGCAGATGTCTTTTCTCAATTGCTTAAAAAATAGTTTAATTTAATTCCTATTGATTTCACTCACATTATTGAGTATATTAAATTTTAAAGTTGTGAATGGTTGGTTTAAATGCTTGGTTTAACTGATTTATTGCTATATTTGGGGTCCAGTACTTGAGAGTTGACTATTAACTCTATTACAAAATATCAATTCGTATGTCAAATTGTGATTCAAATAGAAAATGCCTAAAACTACTCTTTCCAATAATGTTTAATTTTTTACATTTGTTGTAATTTTGTGAATGTATATATATGCCATTAATAAATAGTATAGTAGATAGTATATTTATATAGCATTTGTAAATGAGTTATTTTTATTCACTATAAGTATATTGCTTGAGGAATTATTTGAACATGAATAAATCATTTTACTTTATATTAGCTTGCAACATTAATTAATGTCTTAATCTTTTATTTGCAAATTTTTAGTGAAATGACTACTATCAAACACTGCTATCTGAAAATGCTTATAACATATGATTCAATTCTGGTAAATATAAATTTTATAGATAGACAAATAACTGCATATATGGATGAAAAAAATACTCAGTTTGTATAAAAAATTGGAGGGTTAGAAAATATGAGCAGAATTAAAAAGCATTAGGGAAATAAACTATTTGATTTGTCATAAAACAATGGAGTTGGTGTTATGAATTTGACTATGATGAATGTATTAAGTATATTCCAAATGTCATTCTATCAGTACGTCTAGAGTTAGTGTATCAGTTTTTGTTGGTAAACATTCTTTATTGTGCTGCAAAAGTTTTTACTTTCAGAATGCTTGAGGGATAAAAATAAGAGGCATTATATATGATTACCTCTGTTGTGTTTGAAGTCAAGTTATTGCATATTTAAAGTCAGAAGAATGTGAACTGTTTCAGCTTAAAATTTTATTTGATTTAATTGGTGAAAACAAAGTTCTTTGATAGTACTAAAGTGGAAGAACTGCAGGAAACTCTAATGAGTAGTGTACTTGTTGAGGACATAAATGAAAAACCAAAAAACACAGAAGCATATTTTGAAAGCTTTCAGCTTCATCTTGCATCCATCATCAGTGTCATAGTTATCTTCTACAGTGCTGCCAATTCATGCGAGATGCAGCCAATAACTTTCAAAAGATGTCTTTTTTGTGTTTTTATGTTTTCTTGTATTTCTCTCTTCTTTCCCCTTTTCCCAATCTCTTCTTTGTGGGTGCCATCAGCGTAAATATAAACATTTATATATATATATATCTGACTGATGGATCTGGCTGTATAATGTTTATTATGAATATTCAATACTTATATTTTTTGTTTTTATAATGCTATTGCCCCATAACCTTTGTTCTGTATGAATATTAAATGTAGAGTGGGAGGCCAATGCTTTTTTAGTAAAATTTTTAGTATTTTCTTATAAAAACTTGGAAACTGAAGTAATTATCTTTTTCTTACTGTTATCAAGCTTCTTGGTGAAATGTAATAATTATTTATTTATTGACAATAAATGTATATGTATATATTAAAATTTTCCATTCAATATTTTGAATGGATTCATTTCAAGGAAAGCCCTGTATAATATCTTTTGATGATTTCAATTTAGTTTTTTTGATCATATAGTTTTCTGACGTTCTATTGAATTCATGTTTTAAATTTATATCATTAATATTTTTATTATATGTTGTCATTATTGCTTTATAATGTCTTAAAAATAAATAAAATAGAGGTCGTTTTTGTAAGTGATTAATATTGATGAGTTGGGTCTGCTGCTATCAGATTGTTTGTGGTTAGAGTGGTTTGTAAATAGGCTTTGGTATCTTTCATGCATTTTCATTATATTCAGGAAACATGTTCATTTTGGGGAAGTGTTATCTTCTAGAAAATCCTTCTCAAAATCCTTGATGAGGGAATTCTGAAAAATTTAAAAATCCACCCATCCTGAACAGAAAACAAATTGAGAGTATTTCCTTTAATGCATATCTCTCAGGAAACATTATCTGTTACAGTTCTTTCTTCTGGACACACTTTATAGTAGCCTCGTACTGCATTTTATTTAATATTAGCAAATGGATGTTAAAAATTTTTCAATCTCTTATGGGGAGAAGATTCCTTGCTGTCATCATTTTCATCCATCCAGTTTCAGGAATAAAATTTCTCATTTAAAAAAATGTTGTTTGGATTATACGGATATCCTTTCCTTTGTTTGTTCATATATTTATACTTGGCCATCCTCTTTTTGTACACTCTCATCTAAAACTACTCTTTAACCAAACATAAAGATGTTCTCATTGCACGGCTGCAATGATCGCATTCATCATTAATGTTCTGAAATATCTCATTATTTTCCTTCTACTTTAATTTGGCTTAAAATATTTTAAAGTTTCCTCATTTTGGCCAAAAATAAATTGTGAAACTAAGGACTGCCATCTTTATAGATAACTCGAGCAACTTACTTGAAGAATTCATTGAAAGCAATTGCAAGTTTTATAAATTTTCTTCTTTGTTAGAAAAAGTGTCTTCATACCACGTGGTCCTGATACTTAAGATAATTATTTTACCAGAGAAAACTTTTATCCTAATTATCATTCAAAGAACAAGGGAGTAATGTTGAAAATGCTGTCATTCTGCCTTTCCACGTCTTCAAAATTTCTACCAAGGGAGGTATCCATGCTGTATTTAATTTATTTGCACTGTGTTTTCATTTTATTTCTCTCCTTTACATAAAATATTGTAATCATAAGGAGATATTAATGATCACTTAATAACTTTGTCATGAGTAAATATTCCCTTAGGATTAGGTGTATCAAGATTAATAATTTTTTCTCCAATTGTTATGGCATCAACGTTTTAACCCCTACTTGCTTTTTGAAAGGTTCTCCTCATCTCATTCATGCTCTTTAATTCAATTGTAAGTTATATTTAAAGATAAGTGAAGTATTTCCACTGATTCATAATTTTTAAAGATTTTTTTCCTGGATTACCATTATTTCAATTAATGATTAGTACTAATGGAAATTGCTTGACCCTTCCTCACCACTTTGCTTCCCCTAAATCTGCAGTGGTACAGCAGTTTTATGACACTGATGTAAACAAAGAATATGCCATACGTGGGAATTCAGCGATCCTCAAGTGCTCCATCCCTTCATTTGTCGCTGATTTTGTTAGTGTCGTCTCTTGGCTTGTATCTGATGGTGATGGAGTCCCTGTGCCTGTAGTGACCAGAGATAATGAATATGGTAAAACTTTGCAATCTGCGTTTTGCTTGCTCTTGCTGAATCTTTTTAAAGAGGAATTGCCTTGCAGCTTTTGATTTCAGCACAGGGATAGAGTCTCGACTTCCAATAGGTCCAAGTTCAAGTTGGCGGTGCTCATTATTTGTCCTACTTAATTTTTATTACTTTCTGACTCAGAATAGTTTGACTAAGGCCAGGCTCTTCGATTAACGTGATGCTGTCCATTGAATTGTTTCAAAACACCTTATATTAGCAGGCACCAGGCATTTTTCAAGATTACTGATGCAGACGAATGGTGTTAGGGAATATATATCATTCCAAGTGCTTTTCATTGTTTTTTTAAATTTAGCTTGGTGAATTTTGTCAGGGACTAGTATTCCATGAAAATTATGTAGTTTATATTTGCTTGTTTTTGTCATGTTTCCATGATGCGAGCAAATGCCACTTCTATGATGAATCTTTTACTCCATATAAAAATTTGTGTTTGTTAAGATATAAAATGTAATGCACTCTTTCCTAGGATTTAAATCATCATCAATATTATGCAAATATATATTTAATTCGTAGGTTTTATGTTTTCACATAATATTCAGAGTTTACAGATACTGAGTGGAATGAAATTGCCATTGAGGTTTTACAAAGAGTAGAAAAAAGATTGTTAAAAATAATTTGAGATATTTTTATGTGGTTTTAGATGATTACATGCAAATAGAGGACCGGAAACTAATATAGAAACAATAAATTCATTTCACATTCAAATTTTAGGTAGTACTATTAATTCGAAATGTGTCAAAAGTGTTTTTTAATCCAAATAATACTTCATATTTTTATTTTAATAGCTATTTTCCAAATCAAGTAATTTAATTTAACCCATTATGTAGGTCTTTATTTTTAGTAGTAACTTCCATTAAATTGATAAAGGGGCTATTAATATTTTTTCAAGAAATATTCAACTTCCAATTTTTTATCTGTATGGCTCTTAAGTTTCTTGGTGGGTGGGTTTTTTTGATGAACCTTGATTTTTTTTTTAAAGACTCTTGTTTCAAATTTTAAATGGGGTTTTTGCCAATATTATTTTTCAACTTTGTACAGTTTGTAAGTACATACCATCATTTCATATAAAATGCCTTTTATTTTTTTCCCTTAGTTTCCTATATTCCTACCTTTATCACTGCATTTTAATATTCCATGACCATTGTATGTTTCCCTGTCTCTTCTTTTTATGCCTTCTCTGGATTTCCTCTGACCACTTTCTCTCCTATCCCATGTTGCCCAGCTCTTCATTTATTTTCTCTCTTTTCCATTCTCCCTTGATTAATATATTCTAATTTCCTATCAACCCAATTACGAATGCTGTGTTGAAACATCAGTGGTGCAACAGGAGTATGAGAGTGAAGTTAACAACGAATATGTGATTAGAGGGAATTCTGCCATTCTCAAGTGTAGCATCCCTTCCTTTGTTGCGGATTTTGTGAATGTCATCTCCTGGCAGAGTGACTCTGGGCAATCATTCACTGCTTCCATGGCCAATGGTAATTTTTCACCTCTGAATGAAGTTTTCAGTGGGTGAAGATCCTATGAATTGAAGTTTTTTCAGGTTGTTGTCATGGAATTCCTTACCCATTATATTACAGGAATTGACCAAGCCATTCACAAGTGGTCATCATCTTTTGAAAGTTACTCGGGTTGCCATGTATCAATATTCCTCCTATGATCTGTATGCCTGTGGTTTGCAAGTCACCATCAACTATTCATTTGGCATTTTTATCCATTCATTCTTGGTACTATAGGTGTATATTTCTGAAGAATATGGCTAATGAAGAAGTGCATTGATTGGTTCAGTTTCATCCTCAGTACCCTGAGAACGCTGAAGTTGGCAATGATTCATTTGCCTATATGTAATGTTGCATATATGTTCTTCTTAATTCATCAATCTTTCCATTTCTAAACATTTTAGTAATCAAGTACACATTTTTTAGGAGTATTTAAGTGTTTAAAATTTATATTCAATCAGGTTGGGCCTGTTTTATTTGATCATTTTTGCATTTTAAACACCTTGATTACCTTTTTATCATGCACAGACTACCCACCACAACTCTTACTTAGCTTTCTTCTAGATGGTTTATTTGGCAATTAATATTCTTAGTATGTTTTGTATCCCTGTTTAAATGTTGATTGACGTTGAGCATGGGTTTTTACTCTTCCCAAGTGGTGAACCAGTACTATGAGGCCGAAGTGGTGTCTGAGTACGTGATCCGAGGGAATACTGCCATCCTCAAGTGTAACATACCCTCATTTGTTTCGGACTTTGTAAGGGTGGAGGCTTGGGTGGACAGCAATGGCAAGGCATTCCTCCCATCCTCTAATTATGGTAATCGCATTGCATATTGGCTTTTGCCTCTGATACAGTTGAATTTTCTATTTTCTCAAACCTCTTCTTCATTTCACTCAGTAATCAATGTGAAATATTAGTCGCTCTCCCAATGCATGCTTCCTACCATTTTATAGGAAATGATATTCATCATTACTTCCCAGTTGCAGAAATAATATCATATTCCTTTATAATTCATTTTAGGTGATTTGTTGCAGAAAATAATTTTCTTGTTCTCATTTGAATAGCTTTAATATTCTTTTGGAGTCATTGTTAATAATTGTAAGAAGAAAGACTTTAGAAGTTTAGCCATTATTTAACATTTTAGTTTGGACTGTGCAGATGTAAGCCTCCATTCATTTATCTCAAGCAAAAAGGTATCCAGTTCTGCTAACCGGAAAGGAAATAGTTCTCTTAGGTTTAATTGTACTAGAATTAAACACTTCCATTTCATTACATTTTTAGCAAATCGGTTGAAAGGAGAACTCTCTCTTTTTGATGGATATTACCCCTCTTGTCAAGCTAAAAATGTTTAATTTGAAAATGATTTTTTCTGTGAAATCGTAATTAGATTTTGATTACTTTTTTCAAAAAATTTAAAATATCAACCGTAATAAAATGAGCAGGTTCTTCAAGAAACAGTCAGAGCTGTTCAACTTGTTTTGATTTTTGATTAAATGTGGTAAAGGTTGAACCCGCGTTTTTAATGAACATTACTTTAGCGTAATAACATTAAGCACGACTTAAACGTCACATTAAACTTGTATCTGATCCCAAACTTTCGCCTTTCCAGAAAAATCCTTCAAAGCCTTTGCCTTAGAAAAAATGCCGACGACTCAATTTTGGCGCTATAATTTTTGAATTTCAAAAACACAGTGTGATGCGTGTGTTGACTGTTGCAGTTCGCCGTTCGCCCACCAGATGGTAGCAGCAGTCGTCTCAGGCTCTAAACGGCGTGACTTATTTGAAGTAATATATGTTTCGTACCTGCGGTTAAATTCTGTTAATATGATCTTTTCCCTGGAGAAATCGCCATATGGATCTTAAATTCGGTAACATAAAAGCGATCGCTTTGGAAATATATTTCCTTATTTTCTTTACTGAAAGCTTCACTCTTTCCAAACAGTCGGCCAGAAAAACCGGCAATCCATGCTACTCTCCTTTATGTTCATATCGGAAGTGAATTATTTTAACAACTAATTCTTATCGACGGCATATGAATGGAGATAACGTAGATTTTTTAAATTTATTTTTCCCCCTTGAATTTTGTTTTATAACAGTGATTACTCTCTTGATTCATTCGGGGTGAATTATGATAATTGTTAGTGAACCTTTTGGTAATTGTCTATGGTAAAAAGACTTCTTTAATATTTTGCCGTTTATTCTATTTCCTGCTTTGGAGTACAGGGCATAAATATTAATTATAATAAAAATGGGTAATAATTATTATGTCGTGGTACTTGCAAGTCCATATTTGAATGACGAGTGTTATTGGTGTAGGAAATCTTTTCCAAAGGCATAGTGGAATTTATACTTATAACACGGAAATGTTTTACTGGAGCTTTATTGTAGTCCCATTTTATTTTCATGAAACATTAATTTTTAGTGTAACCTTTTTATTTTTAAAGACATTAGGATTTGTCTGTTAAGTTTTAGTTGGAGTATTGTCATTCTGTTATCATTAAATGATTTTTCAGTTAACGAAGAAAAAGTACATTTTATACAGGTATCTATAACTGCTTACGTTGGCGTGAGTTTTAAGGCTTTCATCGTATTTTACACACTCTTGGTTCTTTCTGGGCTCATGTTGTAATTGGTTTCAGTGGTCAATCAGTTCTATGAAGCTGAGATCCTGACTGAATATGTGATACGTGGCAACACTGCTATTCTCAAGTGCAGCATCCCATCATTTGTAGCAGACTTTGTGCAGGTTGAGGCTTGGATATCTAATGATGGGGAAGTTCATCGGCCATCACCTGGTGCTTATGGTAATGCGCCTCTCGCCTCATTGCTTATTCTTCAGACATGGATCTTTTGTTTGACGTAAAATTTTTTCTCTTGAAATATCTCTCCACATCTCTTTTAGGGTGAGTTTTCTAAGGTCTCTTCCTTTTCAACCACTTTGACATCGTTACTGCTTTCCACATAGACGGTTGCTCCGTTTGGTGAAGTGGCACTATCTTCTTCGCTGCAGTGTATAATGTTTCCGTTTGTTCACTACTGAGGCTTTTCAGGATTAATCATAATTAAGTATTTTTTTTATCTCCTCCGGAAGAACGATTAAATTGCCAAAGTTGTGACCAATTAACCCACTATCATGTTTTGTGACCTGTTTTCATCAGTAATTTGTGAATATACGTGGCTGCATTTTGCAGTTGTTTCTCAGTACTACATGACTGAAGCTGAGAACGAGTACGTAATTCGTGGAAACAGTGCTGTAATGAAGTGCAAGATTCCCAGTTTCGTCGCAGATTTTGTTCATGTGGAATCCTGGCTCAGTGATGATGGGACAGTTCTGACATCAACCAACAATGAGCATGGTAAACGCTCCTGCCTCTGAAGATAAAATGAATAATGGCTTTCTCCATATCTTGTGTCTAGGACTAGTGTATTTTTTCCCCTCTTATTAGTTTCTACGAAAAGGTGCCTTCATTTTTTGGGTATTTCAAACCTAGGTATTGTTTTTTGGAATAAAAATACTTCAGCCATTTGCTTAGGTTGGGCATTTCCCTAAGGGCCTTTGAGGAAGGGTGTTTTTTTGTGAATGACGTTGCAAGGGTGGATTTTGATCGACTACTGTTTCAGTGGTTGCACAGTCATATGAGGCGGAGGCAGACAACGAATATGTAATTCGAGGGAACAGTGCCATCATGAAGTGTGAAATTCCAAGTTTTGTCGCTGACTTTGTCTATGTGGAGATGTGGCTGGACAACACCGGGAAAGCATACTACCCTGGGGCAGATGGTGCCTATGGTAATGAATTCCATCTGTCCTTAATGGTGGCCATTACATTTTAATGGGATGGCTTCCCTCCCTCTCTCTCTCTTTAGTTGAATGGAGATCGCTTCAAAGAAGAATAGTCTTGGAGTACTTGTTGCACCTTTGGTATCAAGTGAATTGGTTTTCCCCGTATTCAATGGCTATGCATGCATCTCTGATGTGAAAAAAGTTGATATCTCTTGGTGATTTGAACTCGTTTGTCATTGAAAATGGAATTTCAGTGGTTCACCAGTTCTACCAGAGCAGGGTCATTGATGAATTTGTCCTTCGTGGGAACACTGCCACTCTCAAATGCCTTGTGCCCAGCTTTGTCGCTGATTTTGTGGAAGTTGTCGACTGGATCACTGATGATGGAGAAATCTTCACTGCCAAGAATGGGAATGATGGTAATGGAGGAGTGTGATTCTTTCACTACTTCATTGCTTACCTTTCCACCGCCGAAGATATCCCTGATTCCCGAAAAATTATAGCCAAAGAGATAAATTTGTGATATCATGGTTGTAGAAAGGTCACTGACGTTAACTCCAGTTTAATTATTTGACATTTCAGATGTCCAACTCGGCCTGTTACCTTCCTGATGCTGGATCAGCTGGAAAATCGAGAGGGTATTTTTAGCTTCATAGAAATGTTTTTGAGATTTTTGCACATGCATATTATTTTTTTTCAGTTGTGAACCAGTATTATGAGGCACAGGTGTACGATGTCTTTGTTATTAAGGGTAATGCCGCCATCTTCAAATGCAACGTCCCCTCCTTTGTCTCAGACCATGTGGAGGTCATTTCATGGGAGGACACGAGTGGAACTCGGTACTTGCCCCCTTCAGGTGACCATGGTAATAATTTTTTCTCGCATATACTCCAGTAATAATATATTTCATTTCATTATTTCAGGTTGTGTTTAGGAAAGGCACTGAAGGACCAGTGACCACGTATGAAGTATGATTTTTCAGCATCACCTCATCTTCGAGCCTAAATGGTAGACTATGTGTTTCAATTTTGTTCTTCCCTATTAATTTTTCCTATTCTCTCTTTTATGTCTTGCCTTATAGTTGTCACACAGCCGTATGAGGTGAACGTGATGGATGAACATGTCCTCAGAGGAAACACAGCCATCATTAAATGTCACATTCCAAGTTTTGTTGCTGATTATGTACAAGTGTCATCTTGGCTGGAAAATGAAAAATTGGACCACTTTCCCGATGCCTCTTATGGTACATCTATTTTATTACTCATTTTGTTTCACTTTTTTTACAGGAACTATCTTTGTACTCATTTATTTTTAATAGAAAGGACTTTTCACCACTTTATGCTGGAACTGATTTCATGTGATGCACTCAATTTATAAAGTATATCATATAAGCTCTTTGGCTGTTATTTGATTTTGACATTTATTTTCCAAACCTGAAATACTAATAATTTTCCTTTCCAGGTCCAATTTGTAATTTGAATGACATTGTTATGTTTGATTGTTTTTCCTAATCTCTATAATGTGTGCACCTATAAAAGTTTGATGTTTTGAAATATGAGTATAATTCATGATTTTCAAATGAAAAAGAAATAGCATGAGACAATTAAGCTTTAAAGTCATTTTTTGGAATCTTGAAAAGATGTATTAAAATAATTTTTGAAAAATAAAATAGTTTGATGTTAAATAATAATAATGAAAATAATTAATGAGCTCTCTATTATAATACCAAGTATAAATTACACATTGAAAAATAATAATTTTTAAATATATTAATTTTTCCAAAAATTCAATTCATTAAAAGATTTAATATTTGATTTGACAAGATTTGAAACTTTTTATGAAAAAAGAATCTAAAAATTAAATAAATTTGTTGTGACAATACACCTTAACTTCATGAGTCTTATGTATCTGTATTCCTTGCTTTGGCAGATGGAAAATATTTAGTTCTCCCATCTGGAGAGTTACACATCAGGGATGTTGGACCTGAAGATGGATACAAATCTTACCAATGCCGAACTAAGCATCGATTAACTGGTGAAACCAGACTAAGTGCAACCAAAGGAAGGCTTGTCATCACTGGTAAGTGTGCAATTCACATGCCACTCTTATAACTTTCCTATACACATTGGCAATTGTTATGTAGACTGAATTGTTTTAAACATCTTATCAGATAAATAGTTATATCTAAAATATATTCTTAAAGATCTCTGTGGTACTAATTTCATTGTTAGTAAATGCTTCTAGCTGAGTGAGTACATAATAAAACCCAAAGTAGCCTTGAATTTTATGATAGATTTGAAGACCCTGACCTTGAGAAACAACCATACTATGGAGTCCTGCATTGGTTTGGTGCCCCAAATTAGGGTAGCACTTTCCGGTAGTTCATCACCTTGTAACTTATGTAACTTTCCACTTTTTATAAGGAGTTCAATTATCTTCCTAAGAATTTTGCACCTATTGTATAACAGCCATGTGTGTAACAGTGCAAAATGCTACATCATTTCTGTAACTAATATTATTTAGCAACTCCCTAGTTTTCGAGATACTAAACTGTAGCTATCAATTTTTCTCTGTGTATGTTAGGTCCATACTTTGGATAATGAAATGAAAAATACTGCATGTTAGTAATCTTATATTATCTCCACCAAGTAACTTGAATTTGTGGTGGAATTAGAGATCTCATCTGGCCAGCATTTAAGAGCCATTAATTTACCCACCTGTCTGTTTTTGACATATCTTTACATAGAAAATATTTGTATCTATGCATTGATATAATAAAATAATTGGGGAAACAATTTTTGCATTATTCTGGAGAATAATTGACTTAATATATCCAAGTTTTCAAAATTAGCAACTCTGTTTTGGATCTCATTGGGAATTTGCTATTACAAGGAAGGGCTAAAAATACTGATGTACTGGTCTACGTTGTGTTTTTTGCTGAAAACTAATGAAAGCTAGTTTTAGAAATGGAAGAAATATTAGTTGTTTTTTGGTTCACGTGAAAAATATTTTCTTCTTTCAAAATTAACTTTAGCTGAATGTTTTAAGCTGTCACCATTATTCTATTAAAAATTCTTCTGAAAGTAAATTTACAGTCAGTTATGCAGAGGTGAACAGAGTAGGCTCCAACTTTTTTATATTTAAAATTAACTAATTGCCTTTTACATAAGTTTTCCAAATTATTAAGTCAGTCAAGACAGAGATATTGTATGCAGTATTATTCCAGCTCCTCAAATTAAATAAAAATTTCTCACATAACTTTTTGTTACTTGATGGCAAAAGACGTTATAACTGAAGCAATGGCAGTTACAAGCAAGCAGTGTTACATCCAATATTGGTCTGTCCCAATTACGAAATTCTTTGTTTCATATTAATGATAATTAATGAATCAAAGATGCTTAATATTAGGTATATTTTAACCTTTTTGGTTTTATTTATGAAATAATTAAGTCACATACTTGAAACATGAGGTTTTCCTTCATTGGAAGCTGCTACTTATCAGCTGTGATTTGCAGAAATATATCAATGAAGGTAATTGGCATAGTGAATTCTCAATTGGTGATCATCATTTAATGAAAAATAAGAATGATTTACACAAATAATTGAAGCCAAAGAGATATTCTTGTTCATTTAAGGCATTTCCATAGAACAGTGGAAATTTAAATTCTAGTTGAGAATGACAGGCAGGGATTATTCAAAATATAATCAAGGTCACAGACAGTAACTGAGATTTAGTCTGAGAAAATGAAGGCCGAGCTGACTGTTTAGCAGTCATCGTGTGCATATAGGATATATATAGAATAGCTATGAATGTACAGTAACATTTTTTCTCTTCATACATTGGTCTAGAGCAGTCAAGCATTTGCTCCTTGATTTCCTTCATGATTCCTGTAAATTCATGAAGATAGATAGATTAGGGTCCATTCACCTTCACTTCATCTTTTCACTTCTGGGCTTCACCCTTCCACATTTCAAATATTACTTTCACTGAAGTAAATACTATAGAAAGCTTTTTTCATCTATCTTTCGGCAAATCACATTTTCTTATAAGCTGTTTTACAATACCCTTAAATTTGCACTTACGAATACCATTACTTTATGACGAATATCATTACCTTATCTGTTAGTCTCTTAATTTTTAATTTTCTAAATCCTTTGAAACTTGAACATGAGATTGTAATATAATATTCCCCCCCCTCTCCTCCCCCAAACTTCAGACTTAATGATGTCTATCCAAACCTAAGCAATTTCAATGATTCTTTGACCAACAGGTGATCAACAGTTTCCATCCTTCTGATATAGTTAATCCATTCACACTTTCCATTGAACTTTTAAATATTTGGTTACTCCTTGATACATTAATTAAATTGATGAAGTTTTGGTGAAGATTAAAACTTTATATTTAGATTTGGATGAAAACAATGAAAATAAATGGAATGAATGGAGAATTGTTTAATGAACCCACCAAAGTTTTCAACCAATATTTATGTGTGATAAGTGAGGTTAGAGCTCATAGTAGCCCAATTACTTGTTAACTTGTAGGGTAGGGAGCGTGCTTCACTGTGCTGTTTGTGCTTTCCCAGGAAAGTCTAGAACCCAAATAATCTCCCAAATGAGGCTGTATTTTTACGTAAGTAATAGCTTAGGAGATTTAGTAAACTGAATTTTATGAAGGTTGGACTACAGGAGGCCCTAAACCTAAAGGGGGCTCCTAAACATGTGAAAAATATTTTTCTTTTCAAAATACATTAATTTAGACTGTCATGGATTTGCAAGCAAGTGTATGTAATGATTAAGAGTATGTGTCACATCCCTCGGTAGGGTAAATAAATCTATATTAAATCCTCTTGTTGTTAATAGTTTCACCTGATCAAGCAGTTTTAGCAGATGATGGGAAACTTCCTAAATATAAGTGCTCTCCTCCTAAGCCTGTCAATCACACATGAATGTTTAGGACTGTCTGCTCTCCCTCCTTTGAGCCAGTGTTTGCTAAATGACCTCAATGCCGATGCAGAATTCTTCATGAGTTTTCCTTTCAGTCAGGGATTCAGCTTCCAATGTTTTAATCGCCAATTCCACCATTGGCTTCAGGGCATTGATGATCAACTCATTTTCATGTTTTTTTTTTCAAATAGTAATTGTCCTTTATGTGATTACTTCACATATGTAATTAATTTCCTTATCCGATAATGACATTTGATTTCAAGTACCACAACATCATCTCCAATAAACCATTTGGTCACAGTAGTCAGGTATCTTTCTGTCAATCCTTTCCAAGATAAGGCTGATAGCTACAACTTTGAAATCCTTTTGGGATAATATTTCACTTTCACATGCCAAAGCATCTATGTCTAGGAAACCATATGTAATAGTCATAATGAAATTTTCATGTCTTGCATATGGATGCATATGACATATCTGAACAAATAGAAACTTGTAGATAGTTTTCTTCATATCTTGTTCCATTAACCACTACCAGATTTTGGAATCCTTTCTTCATTCTTTGCAATCATTCATTGAATATGGAAAAAATCCTTTAAAAATGTCCCTTCCTCTCTTATTCACTATAGAAGGCATATTTACGGTATTCAGCATTTTCCATGCAATGGGAATGATCAACTTTTTTCAATATGTCTCTTTTATGGCTTTCAACTGACTTTGTTTCTTACCATGACACATTCTAATTTCACTTTATGGTTTACATCTGGAAAATATTACTTTTTTG
The DNA here is from genome assembly GCA_011762765.2 of Rhinocypha anisoptera. Taxonomy (NCBI): domain Eukaryota; kingdom Metazoa; phylum Arthropoda; class Insecta; order Odonata; family Chlorocyphidae; genus Rhinocypha; species Rhinocypha anisoptera. Next base: position 3,241,834 of record WURS02000014.1, on the reverse strand, counting down.
TGATTGGCTCTGGGCTTGACAAAACATCCTTTTGTGTGTTTTGTTCCATACTTCCCTGATTTGTGGTGAATAGTGCTAACACATCTTCCTTGAATACACCGAAGTAGCCCATCATTTATTTGCTTTTCACTGATCATTTAAGCTTATCATCATAGGCTTACGAGTACCCCAATATTGCAAATATTTACTCAAGTTGGGTGATTTCCTGGGTACTTTGTGGTTAATTTGAAAAAGTCTGTGCAAGTCAAAGAGATGGCACCACTAATGTAGGGTGCACAGAAATTGTTTTCATTAGTGCTACATAGTACACCTGTTCCTAGTATGAATCAATACATATGGTCACGTAACACCTCTTCAAATAAAATAAAACCCCAGTTTGATTAACATAACACCCATGCCTGAGGTGGGACTTAAACTTGTGAACTTTGGGGAAGCTGACAAATGTGCTACCCACCAGGATAACCCAGCTTGCTGCAAAAAAAAGTAACTACTTTCAGTTAGCAACATCTCTTGGAGTAAGATATACCAAGTGTCTTTGGAATCAATCTCTTTGTCCGTGTTTGGTATTTGTATGACTAAAAAATAATGAATGTTTTCCAAAAATTCTCTGAGAGTGAATTTAGCGTTTGGATCAAAAGACAATTTGTTTTATGAAAGGCAAGACATATCAGGATACTATATGGTCTGATGAGGCTTATCATGACTTACACCTTTCCAAGGGTGGTTAATCAGTGATTAAAAAATTTTGCTGTCATATTCCAGGATTCCCAATGTTTCAGAAATTATTTATAAAATTCATGGTATAATAACATTATAGAAGGATTAAGGTACATGAAATTTTTAGTGCTGTGGGCCTCTTAAGTAAGTGGCTACATAATATTTTACACCAACATAAAGGTGGCGCATGAAAACTTGCTGATCCGTTAAGCATTAATTTTGCACACCTACCACAGTATGTTAGTAAAAAGTAAACATCCATGAAAGCACTGTTGCCTGCACAGCAGCCTGGCTGGTATGTCTGTGGTTCAGTTCCCAGCTAGGGAAATTTTTTGAGGCTATGGTAGCCCATGGGGGTAAGAGCCATCTGCCATTGATCAGGGAGTAGCCCAGGTTCAAATTCTGGTGACACCTCTGGACACCTCCAGTTTAAACCCAAGTGAAGAGATTTTCTGGATACTAGAACTTCCTGGGTAGCTGCAGATGGCACAGGAAAAGTAGCTATCATGATTATGAATTTTCACATTACGAGCTTATTATTAGGTGAGCTCACCTATCAAACCAACCTTAGGATTGAAGACTGTGGTTTTGGTGCTTTTTCAGCTACTTAAGCATTTACTGTCATTTGATTTCTCTTGAATGGTAAATATATTGTGGAATTGTTTCCAATACATAACTTTGCCAATGTGTAATTTGATGTGATTTAATTAGAGTTTTGAAAGTGCACATGATGTATAAAAAAGATAATTCATGAAACATTCTTGAAATATAAAGCTTTTATTGAATATAATTTTATTTAGTTGACTTGGTATTGGTGTTGCCTATCAAAATAATTATTTTGCATACCACTAAAAAATTATATTCATTTTGCTCTCTGTACTTATCTAGAGAATAGATTTTCAATTAACACTATTAAATTATGGTGCTACATATTGCCTAAATAAAAAAATAATAATCATTTGATAATCTTGATCACTGTTAGTTTTGTTTCATCTGTCAATGTTAATAAGCTTTTTTGTTATGGGTAGAGGTCTGCCATAATTTCATACATGTATTACTGCATGCTCTGGTATTATTTGCTGATTGTGTGAAACAACTTTCACTTGCTTAATATAGAAACAATTCATTCCTATTTACTGTCAGATAAATGGTTCAAGTTGAGTCTTTGGAGTGTCTTGATGCTTTTAGAAGGGATTTGTTGGGAGAGTAATGTTTTTTCAGCTGTCAAATGTTTGCTTAGCTTAAATAAAACTGGAGCCAAAATCATTACAGAATCATATTAAGAAAAGCTTAATATAGTGTTTAAAATGTTGTATTGGTGTTAAGATTTTATATGATTACAAATATCTGATTAGAATATGTTTGCAATGTTGCCTGAATGTTGGGATAGGGTACCCCTGCTACTTAATGGGCACAGATTTTAAGAAAATCTCCTGAAATAGGAAAATCGAACAGTATAACTGAGTTAACATCATTTCATACTTGCATCCTATGCATTTCACTTTCTGTTTATTAAGATTTTAGGATCTTTTACTCAGAGGTAAGTTGAAATGCTTCTATAAGGTACCCTTTCTCATAAAGTATGTTCTTTGAGTAGAAAATGGTTTCCTTGGTCTAATTTTGCTTGAAACAGAACCAGTTGGGAGTACCGTACCAAAATTTCCCACACTGAATAAGGGCCATATCTACGAGAACCCTATCAACCAGAGCTATAGCTTACTCTGCCCTGCACAAGGTTACCCCATGCCCTCATATCGGTAAGTTCCTCCTGCACTTATAAGTGCCATGCATGATAGGGAACTTCAGTTGTATAAGGAAATTCAATTAGTACTCCTAGGTGTTTTAATTTTTTTTGAGAAGGGACATTAAATAAATCTCTGTGGTCCTGTCTAAAGAACATGATTTTAAAGATCTTTTTAATTTACTGAACATCGAAGCTAGAATTCTGATGGATATGTAGAACTTGGATGGATTGAATTGCTGTTCATGCCACACACTACTGTTATACACTAAAAAAATAATATTCCTAAACATGGCTATATCAACATACCAGTGTTTTTTCATCAACATACCAATAATTTTTAGTCTTTGACTAAAAATTATTTTTGGGACAAAAATTACGATATTCATCATTAAATGAAATATCATTCCTTAAATATGTTACATATAATATAAACTCATTTTCCCACAATATTATCTTAACAGAAGCACATAATTGAGCTTTTTTTTTATAAGCATTTCTATTTATTTCATTGATTTTTATAGTGTTTAAACTATTAAAGTAAATGATTGAAACTCTTTTAATGAATGATGGTTTTTTAAAAAATTTTGTGGAAATATAAGAGTTATTTTTAAAAAAACCATCATTCTATCATGGATTTCCACCAAGTGACGGCCTCCACAGTGAACTTTGCTCTTTTAATGACTTAATCTTACTCTGCAAAGTATTCCTATTTTCTTTCTCATCATTTATTTGTTCCCTATAATTTACAGACTTGGTTAACTTTGATTGTTAAGTACCACGAAGGTTCCAAAAAATGTGTTTCCAAAACTTTACCATCATATAGGTTGTTCTGCCATATTATTTTTTAAGCCTATCATTGTCATTTACCAATTGTATTAAGAATATAACATGAAATTCAATGGCTCTTAGAGTACAAATTTTAAAAACGATTTGCAAGTTATGATAAAATATGATTACTTTTAAATTTCTGAAAAAAATTATTTTTTGTTAAGTAATGCCATTTATCAAGCTCTGAATATCACATGTTATGAGGTAACAACAAAACTTTGTCATGTGGTTTTGAATTGCAGGTATTCTAGTTAGATGGTTAGGACCTGTAATTTTTTTCTCCGCAAATGAAAACATTATGGCTACAGGTTAGAGAAAGCCAGTGAACATATGAGTGATTGAACAACTCAATAAATAAAAATTAATTTCTGGAATGTAACGAAGCGATGTTGAGAGTTAAATGAAACATGGATAGTTAATGTCTTCTGCCAGAATAATGATTTACCATTTCTTATTGTGTAAAATATGACATTTTTTTTGTTTACTATTGCCAGGTCTTCTTTAGTAAAAACACCACAAAATTATATGGGCATATATTCTTTAATAAGTATATTCTAACTTGAATCTCTAAAGCTGACTGGGTTAGACTGGTGGGTAGCATGCTCGCCAGCTAGCCCAAAGGTTGTGGGTTCATGTCCCACATAGGTCATGGGTGTTGTGTTTGTCCAGATGGATAGATTTTTCTATGACTCGATGAGGTGCGAAATGACCATAGCCATCGAAGCACCTTAAAAACAAAAATACTGCTTGAATCTCTAAAACATTGGTGCTGTAAAATGTGAGGTAATGAAAGGTAATTGGCTGTATTTGTAATGCTAATTTAAAAGGAGTATTAGAGAAGCAATGGGAATAAGAGGATAATTCAAAGGGTAAATTGGTAGGGCATGGAGGCGAGAAGGTAATATAATAGAGAACCATTATAAGTCAGTAAAACTAAGTAGCAAAAACTGTAGTTAATGATGGAAAAAATGTTTGATTTTGGTTGGATTTAAAGGTTTATAATGTAAAAACATTTCCTCTCTTCCGATGGTTACAAAATACTATCTCACCACTCATAATTACCATACTTGGTAGGTAAAATATTCTATTACCACTCATAACTGCAACACATAGTAGGTTTTATAATTACTAACTCCTTTGAAAATGCTACTGCTTTGGATTTGGATTTTTAATGGAATCCTAACTTCACTAAAATTTCAATATATATAATTATAGCGATCAATTTTTAAGCCCAAGACTGGTTAATGTTTACAGAACCAGTGGGTTCATCACCCCCTAAAGTTCCTACCTTGACAAGAATTTACACATCTGAGAGATCTCTTGGAGATTCAATAACCATGCTCTGCCCTGCTCAGGGGTACCCTGCACCCATGTTCAGGTAAGATTATTAAGCATCACACAATCTGAAAAGTTCTTGCATGTAATTTTATATAAACATTCAAATGATGTTTTTCCCCCTCTGCTTTTATTGAAAAGATGTAATTGTGGTAACTGATGGCTCGAGCAGCTCATCTTTAATTGAACTTGAGTAGGTATTTGGGTAGTTATCATCAAGAAATTGTACCATTTTATATTAATGATAAATGAAAATGTTACATTTCTTGGAAAGTGAGGGAAATACCTCTTTTGTGAAGCCCATCAATTAAAGTGCAAACTATCACTATAAGTACTGTTACACACAAGGGAATGTATTTAAGATCACACAGAAATAGCTGACATTGCATAAAGCAATCTAGCACTGTCTAGTATTATAAATTTTCATTTTAATGATGTTTCTTCATCATTCTCCAAACTAGTAAATACTTATTCTTAAAAGAAAATTCTAACAGAAAACATGAGATGGCTCGATGTACGGTGCTTGTATTCAAACTGGATCTTCTATCTTTGCCATTAAATTTTATTTCTTTGACTTTCATCAGTGAGTTATAATTAAGAGTGTCATGTAGATCAGCTTGAAAGCACACTACCATTGCAGAAAAATTTTACATTTATTATTTAATTTATTCAACCTTGTCAACCACACTATACACCAAGTTTTATTTTGTTTAAAACAATGGAACATAAACCAAGTTGATAAATACCAGACCATAAATTCTAATTGTAAATTAAATGTTTAATTGAATTAGATAACTGACTATTTTCATAGCTTGCCTACTCTATCTTCCCCAATCTTGAAAGACATGGCCCTATGGTAATTAATACATATTGTTAATGATCATATTATTTGTATTTAGCTTGATGAAAATAATGAACAGTATTGTCCTTTTATGTGGATGAGTCTGCAAGCATTTAATCTGCTCATTCAGTATGTACTAACATTTATTTAATTAATATAAAGATATCATCATATCGTACACTTAGTTGTTTGAATACAGATGGATTATATATACATATAGAACATTAATTTCATCCCAGAACCAGTCAGTAGTGGACCACCCAGGATTCCATCAACAGCCAAGTTTGACATGGTCGTTAGGGCATCAAATGCTATGCTGTCTCTCCTCTGCCCAGCACAAGGTCATCCTATTCCCAGTTATAGGTTGGTGTCTGGGCTCTTTTTAGAGGTGGTATTGGAGTCCTTATGCTTTAGCTTGTAATGAGCATTGGATCTTTTTAGTCAAAATTTATTTTTGTAGATAGAAGCTTGAAGAAGTGTATGAGAAATTTGGTTTAATGGGTGGTGGGGCTGTTATTTCTACTCTCAGCAGTCAAAAATGGTTAAGATGGAGAACTAATGTCTCATTTTATTCAGTTGCTTGTTGTGAGGAGTTCATGGATTTAAGTTTTCTATCCAGTAATCATTAAGTAGGATTTATCTTTTAAAACAAATGCATGTAACAAGAGGTTGAGGTAGGCCACTGTGTAGAGTTCTCGGCTACCGAATGGGAGACCCCTGGTTCAAGGCCTGATACACTTCCAGCTAGAACCCAAGCTGAGTCATTTTCTGGGCACTTTATTTTCTTGGGATAACTGCAGGTGGCACAGGAAAATAAAGTACTCCCTCCCCTCATCCCGATGTGAGAATTTTCTCAAGCCATTGAACTTAGTACTAGGTGAGCTCTATCCTTATCTAACAAACTGACCTTAGGACTGAATATCGTGGGGCATATGGTGATGAATACAAAATATATAATAGCTTTGTTAAGTATAAACCTCATCTATTTTGATGAGATTGAGGCATTTAGATTGAATACAAACAATCAGTATTACATTGGACATACAAGAATTGATGACAATTTAAAAAATGCCATACGTACCACACACAAGACATCCTTTAAAATGTGTGGACTTTTTCACAATAATTGACATTAGTGTTAGGAATATTTTATTTAAAGAGTATAAAGAATAGTGATTTTGGAAGCATCTCATAATGTCTTGAAACATATATAGACTTGAACCATCCAGAAACAAATTTCATGTGTTTTATTGTCAGTAATTTTTTTTAGATTTATTGAATTTATGTACATTCTGCCCACGTTAATTGTATGCTACATGAATATTAGCTAGGTCTTAATACCTATACAAAACAGCATTTTCCATTTAAGCATGACATCAGGTGTGAGATATAGTGTTCCAAACTTCAGTTCATTTATAGTTTGCAATTCATCACAACATTCACTAAGTGGCACATGGAAGAGTAATATAGAGGATTTTTTCTCTATTCAATTTGACAGAACCAGTTGGGGCTAAGGCACCAACTTTCCCTTCTGACAGTAAAATTAGTTCTTATGCAAGAACATCTGGTCAGGAATTCAGTCTGCTTTGCCAAGCACAAGCCTTCCCAGTTCCAGCTTTTAGGTAAGGCCCCCTTATGTTTTTCTTTTGTTTGATGTTCATTCTGTGAAGATGATGAGGTTCCAGACTTGATTATGACACTCAGTAATTATATATACATATATATATATATATGCTCATGAAAAAACTCATATGGGCATAATGAAAAATTGGTTACCACATGGGTAGCAAGGAAAGAACACAAAATAAATAAAGACACAAACAAAAAGGTCCAATCGTTTCAGTGGCACTACCTTTTTTTTCAAGGAGTAGAAGGGTACTGAGGGGATGGAGTCTCAGGAAGGAAGTGCTCCCTGTCATTTACTTTTAATTTCTCTTCCTGTGTAATATACAATCTGTCTACCAGAACCTACTGTTGCTAATCATATTTGAGCTAATAAGCTAAATGGTGAACTAGTATGAAAAGTGCCATTGCTCTCTGGATTACATAATATTAAAGTACCTTTTAGTGAAGGGAAACATAGTTTTGATTAGATTAGGTGTAGAGGAATTATAAGTATGAAAGTGTCAAACATTATTTTTTTTATGTTATCAAGTTTTCCTCTTCTTAATTTCTTAACATGAAGTAAAGAATAAGTCTAAGTAACAGAAAGTTGTTTCAAAAATAAAATTTTATTTATCAACTCAAAATTTAAAAGAAATGTGGAATGAGTAAGTTTGCAATTACTATTTGTTCAATTTGACAGAGCCAGTTGGGGCTAAGGCACCTACTTTTTCTTCTGAGAGCAAAACTAGTTCTTTTTCAAGAATCTCTGGTCAGGAATTCAGTCTTCTTTGCCAAGCTCAGGCCTTCCCAGTTCCTGCATTTAGGTAAGGCTGCCTTTTTTCCATTTTGTGGCATTTTAATAAATCATGTCCTAATGTTCTGGTTCTGTCAGAAATAAGCCTTACCCTACAGGAAATTGATCTCGTCATGAATCATAAAAGTTGTGAAAACAAAATGCCATGCAGCCATAAGCATTAAGTATCCCAAAGGCTAATGCGTTTCTTTGCCAACAGATGCCCCGAATAAGCTTATAAAATAAGCATTGGAAGCAATTTTTGTATAAGCTAGTAAAAATTTCCCATTCAAATTGATCAGAAAGTTATCTAATTTGAACCTCATTTGTCACAAATAATTAATAGTGCATGTTGTTATAGGGAAAGTTGAAAAGGAAGAGCATTTAAAAAGATAAGACGGTAGTAGGAATAGCTCATTGCAGGAAATTTCTTGCTATCCATCCTAGATATTTTGTACATGAGATATTTCTTCTTTGAAATTTCAGCAGCTCATCTTGAATAGTGGAATATGTTTTTGGGCTGTTTAATGTGTGGAGCATAGATAGTCCTAATGTCTCTTGATGAACTAATGGTCACTTTTCGATGAAAAATTCCCTTTGCTCTGTTGCCAGCAGACCCCAAAAAATAGTCATATGCATGGATATACTTCAGAATTAGTTTCAGGCTGAAATTTGTAAAATTCTTTCATCATGAAAGGGATAGAGGTGAGCCCAAATACTGCAATGACATATATAAATTATTTTATATGTAATTACAGTGTTTTTGTTCACATCTTCTTTCACCTGATAAAGTAGGTAATTTTAAATTTATGTTATTTTCTTTTTATTCTTTTATTGTTAAGTTTCAAGGTTATTGACTCAAACTTTGGGACTTTTAAGTTTATGGACACCTGTTGAATGTGGTGTCTTGAAAGTGAGCTCTGGTTTATGCATCCTCTTTAGCAGAATGATAATCTATTTGAGAACTATCCAGCTTATTCAAATTAATTAACCTCTTATTATGTGTTTATCCCCTGAAGTAACTTAAAAGCTGTAACAAATTAGACATTCAATTACGTATATGAAATACATTTTTACACCACAGACACACACTTATTTTTGGAAATGATAGCAGAGAGGAGTTTTTTAGTAGCAGTCTTTTGAAAAATGTTCTATTTTGATTATATGATAGTCTGCTTTACATACCTAGAGGCTACATGCCTATTATTGAGAAACATTTGCTGTGGCATGGCCATGCTTTTAATCCTGAGAGTGTCTCCCATTTTCTACATACCATCAGATTTTTCTGAACTCCATCGTGGAAAGTTTTTTTTAATGATAAAGGCAATTTTGAAGTAAAACTTTTTAAGACAAAATAAATTTAATATTTTAATTGGAATGGTGGTAAAATGCATTGGTTGCATTGGTTACCTAACAACTTTATAAGAATCATTAAGGAACAAATTATTATCACTTTTGAATGTGTAGGCAATGGAAGTATAAGATTGATTATGCTGGAAGATTTATAGTGTTATCTTTTTGTGAGGTGTTCACTACTAATCCATCTCCTTTGTGTGGTGATAGTTTCTTTAAAATATTGGGCATAAATAACATTATAGTTAAGAGTGTAGGGTAGGTTGTTTAGACATCAGATTCTTAATGGATATAACAAACATTTTTATAATTCTTACACCAGCCACTTCAGTATAGTTAGATAATGAGGCAATGATTATGACAGTTGGTTTTGATGATAGTTGTTTAATTTTATTTTTTTCCATAAGTTTCTTGAAAATGAAGTTAGAATTGCATTAGCAACAGACCTCTATTCAATTTGGCAGAACCAGTTGGGGCTAAGGCACCTACATTCCCTTCTGACATCAAAAGTAGTTCTTTCACGAGGGCCTCTGGTCAAGAATTCAGTCTCCTTTGCCAAGCACAGGCCTTCCCTGTTCCTGCCTTTAGGTAAGGCCCCCTTGTCTTTATTTTCCTTCAAAACTTATTTTAGTTAATGTACTAAATAGTTACTATATTAGCCCATGGGAAACTTGAATGTCAGAAGGGTTAAATGAGGAGATTAGGTTAACATTAAAATTAAAAATTATTAAATAAGAAATATTTGTTTTTTTATGTCCACCCCTTTCTCATATTTTTTGTACTTTATTTATAAAGTTAGTTTATATTCCAAAGGCATCAATGTTATAAAAATCGTTTCTGTAACTTTGGTATACTAATGGCTTGTGATTTCATATGAGTCTTTCTACTTACGTTATTGGTTGAACAGTAAAACTGATATTTAGTCCCATTGATAGATGTGTATTTTGACTCATAGCCACCATTAAGCAGACTGAAAAACATAATTTACTACTTGATATTGGTAAACATATCATAGGCAGTTTGATTTTAGATTATTTACAGTTTTAAATAAATATAATAGTCAGTTAAAATCAATGATAAATCCAGTCCACAAAACCAGCCTCTCAGCCTGAATGAAAAATTAAATAGTCTTGAGTGATTTCATAAGAAAATAAGTGCTATGGAAAACCTTTAAGCAATATAAATGCTTAGCATCTTGGCATTTAAAGATGTTTAGAGTTTTACATCCATACTAGTGAAGGACCAACTCTACCAAACTAAATAAAAAGATCATTGTCACATTAGGTGGTTTTATAATCCAGTTTTTTAAGAAATTGATGAAATAAAAATAAGGTGGTATTGATATAGGCATAGAGAAAAAGATTTTTTTGTTTTGACAGGGAAATGGAAAAACTCTGCAAATAGAAAATACGGAGAAGCAGCTGAAGAAATTTTCCTCTCACAATACTCAATGTGCTGATATGTATCACATCACTTTTGTGTTGCTTATTTTTCCTAAGCTGTTTATCAGTCACAAAATTATCCCTGTGTTGACGTACTTTTCCTTGGTGTATGCCAAATAATTTTATCTTTTTGTTTAACATCTATCTATTTCTAGAACTTGGACAAAATCTATCCCACACTCAATTTTAATTGGCCACTGAAAGAGAACATAAATTTATACTCTTCATATTCATTAAGTTCTTGAAACTTCTCAAGCCTGATATGAGATCTTTCAAAGTACTTTCTTTGAGTGTGGATTTTCTTTCTATTCCACTTCTTAGAGCCCACCGGAGGGTCACCCCCCAAGTTTCCTGGCCAACAAACTTCCGAATCGTTCCGTACTAATAGGATGCAAGAGTTTGTCCTCTTTTGTCGAGCACAGGGATACCCTCCTCCAATGTTCAGGTGATCTCTTTGAGTATCAGTAAATTTAAAAATTTTTAAATTACTCAGCGGTCTATACATATAAAGTTCAAGAGATTTATCGTGTGCTTCCATACTGTGTGCATTTGATCATCACTGGTCAAATCAATCACCTAAATGTTTGTCACATGCTATCCTGGAGATATCCCTAAGTGAGTTTCCTTTTGTCCATCTGGTAGAGCCCACTGGAGGTTCACCCCCCAAGTTTCCTGGTCAAGAAACATCCGAATCGTTCCGTACTAATAGGATGCAAGACTTTGTCCTCTTTTGTCGAGCGCAGGGATACCCTCCTCCACTGTTCAGGTGACCTCTCGATTATCAGTAAATGTAATTGCTTTGGTTGTGCTGTTTAGTTTATTTACAATTTTCAAGAGACTTAATTAATTGGGTATTCCTATCCCTTGTGAGGTCCCTCAATACTATATCTACCAGTATGTGATGACTCTTGTCACATACTAGTGTTGAGATTCATCCCTGAGTTGAGTCTCATTTTGTTCATCTGTTAGAGCCTACTGGTGGGTCACCCCCAAAGTTTCCAGGCCGTGAAACGTCCGAATCTTTCCGTGCTGCTAAGACAGAAGACTGTGTTCTCTTTTGTGATGCACAGGGATACCCTCCTCCAGTATTCAGGTGATAAGGAGTCATTAATATTATGCTAGAACCCAACCCTCTTATCTTGGTAGATATGTTTTGAAAGCAGTACAGAATTTGTACTTTTTGTACCTTGGTGCCAAGTACATTTTGGGGTAAAACATTTGAGAAGCTTCTAGTGGGGTCATGGGCTCATTGCATGTATGTATAACCATTGTACATATATGGAGTGTCCTGTTATGTATTTTTTTATTACTGGTAGATATTTAATTATTGGTACTAGGTAGATTTATAATGAATATTAGTTTTTTCAAATTCAAATATTGATCGCATATCAAATATTTGAACACTAGAGTTGTGAATAATTTATTTAATATTATTCTTCCAAATTATTTATCTGTTTAAGTAAAATCCTATGTCGCAAATCAAATTGGAACTTTTATTTTAAAATTTTATATTTTCTATATTTATAATTTCATTCCTGTCATATAATTAAATTAATTACAATAAAATCATAAGACACACAGTGTCATTTCTCTTCTAAATTATGAATGATGAAAATATGTATGAGGGGAGCAAAAGCTATAATTTCATAAACGATGTTCATACCAAGCAGCAACCGTCAACATTCTTCACTAACTTTCTTCAAATTAGCTTCACAACGAGTGCAGGCTGGACTACTTTTGCACAGCAATGAGCTTTTCTAATAATAATAGTATCATAGAGTTGAATAAGTAGTTATTTATCAATGAACGAAATCAAAAACTAAAAAGCAAGTATTACCAAAAAGAATGGGATGCTCTCGCTGTTCATTTGGTGCAGTTCATCAACATGTCTAAGAGAAAACTGTTTGTATATAAGGGTGCCACGTATGGTGTACAGTACGATATTTGAGTTTTTCCTTTCAGAATAATTATTTGAGATCTTGCACCACAAATAATTTCTAGTATCTGAGGTATTTGTGTCAACCAGGTTAGCCTGGGGGTAGTGAGCTCACCGGCAAGCCCAAAGCTCATGGGTTCGAATCCTGACTCGGGCATAGGTGTTGTATTTGCCCAATAGGGTTTTTTCTAAGAGTTGAAGAGGTATGAAATGACAATAGCCATCGAAGAACCCTATAAACAAAAATACTACTATTACTAAGGTATTCAAGTGTTCACCAATCTCTATACTAGGTTTAAGTGCCTATTGATTATTACCAGAGAATGAGTTATTATTCATCTCAATGAAGATAGTTTATAGTACTGACTTGTCAAGGCCAGTAAAATTATTGATATAAAATATAGACAATAGGAAGAGGTAATGTTTTTGATTTGCAAAATGGATGATAGTTAAGTGTGATCTAGGAGCCATATTTTGTACTCGTTTAGGGAAGAGAATAAGTAGACCTCAATCTTCACATAGATAATCCTTTTTAGCTATGATGATAGTTAAATGAATTTAGACTTTATATCTTAAGGACAGCATTAAATGTGTGTGCACTTATCAATATCAGTGTCAAGGATATTTATTGGAAGAGAGATATATCACAAAAGCCCTAAGCGCACGTTTCTTCTTGTTCATTTTGGTAGAGCCAACAGGTGGTTCTCCCCCCAAGTTTCCTGGCCGTGTAACTTCTGAATCATTCCGTGCTGCTAGAATGGAAGATTGTGTTCTGTTTTGTGATGCACAGGGATACCCTCCTCCATTGTTCAGGTGATTCTTAATGAGAGATAGAATTAGATAAAATTATGTAATATATAATTGGCCAGTTAAAAAATGTCCCCTAAACTTTAAATTTGTTTGAGCAATATTTCATTATTCGTTGAACTCCTTAAATAATCAGTGAGATTAAGAAGCTTAGATAATTTCCTTGTTTACATCTCATTTTTTATTTGTGGTTTATAATTTTCTTTAAATTTAATTAAATAAAGAAACACTTATCAAACAGGTCTCTAATCATTGTTCTAATCATGTGTTTCATAGTTCTGGAAAGTGGTTTCTTGTTCACACTGCTTGACACTCAAATAGTAGTATCATGAAGATATAAAATTTAATACACCTGCCATCCTCTCACATGTAAGACTTCTTTCTCTCATTCCATGAAATCATTTTCTCCTTTAATATTGTGACCAACATGCATCATGTTCTCTTTCAAGTGGTATTGTTTTGTTAGAGTTAGTAGAGTCGTATTGTAGTTTTAGATATGAAAATGGTACATTTTCAATCTACTAAGAACTGTGTTACAATTAAACCATCAAAATCATAAATAATTGTTAGCATACAATGTGGTCTTACTGCAATATCATAATATATGACTCCTTGTTCAAAATGAACTTCTTATTCTTTCGAGGTTACACTATGGAATTAGTGATATACTGCAGACCTCCAAAAATATTTAGTGGTTCACCATTGTAAGTTTCTTTATTTTGGTTAAGTGAATATTTCTTCTCATTCACTTCTTAGAGCCCACTGGAGGGTCTCCCCCGAAGTTTCCAGCCCTGCGTACCTCTGAATCCTACCGTACTGCTAGGATGCAAGACTTTGTTTTATTTTGCCAAGCTCAGGGATACCCTCCTCCAATGTTCAGGTGATTCTCTCTTAGGATTTGAGTGACAATAAAAACCAAAATATACCTTCTTGTCCTATTCCCTAGAACCTGTTGGACGTGTCTCTCCTAAATTTCCCAAGTCAGCCAAATCAAACACTTTTGAGGCTCTGACAGGAGCCAGTTATTCTCTTCTGTGTGATGCACAAGCATTTCCTGTTCCACTCTACAGGTGAGGAAGTTTATTTAGTGATTTTTTTTTCAAATCAGATGCACAGAGATGGGAATTCTTCCATTTGGTAGGGGCCTACATGAATAATCTCACCATTTATTTGGTATTAACCACTGACATTTATCGCATGGAGACTAAAAGATGATTAAATCCATATTTTTACATCAACTTTGATAGTTCTTAGAGAACAATGCTTGTCAGAAAACCTCTGAAATTATTGGTTTAAACTTTTCTCAGCCTGATCAGAAGTCCTTTGGTTTGGATGCATGGTAGTCCATTCCAATAAATTTTGATAAGTATATCAGGATATCAACAAAATATCTTTACAGTAAGTCATTAAAATAAATTTTTTATCTTTTAACAACCTATTATTACAAAAGCAATGAGACCTCTAAAAGCATTACAAGAATTTCCTGGCTCAGGATTCAATTGAGTAACACAAATGGAATTATTGGTGGTGGCAAGTGGTATCATTAACTACCAGTATTAGATGAAATAATCCAGCAGCCTATATGACGATGAAGAAAAATATGATGATATTGAAGAACTCATTAAGGAAATTTCTGCTGACATAGTTTTAAATTTGAGATCAGACAGTTCTGGAAAGTACCAACTTTGCACACTTTTTATCTTAGTAAACTAATCCTTGGTACTGCATGAATTTGAGCCTGCAAGTACGCTGCAAAGTCATAGCGTCCAGTGGTAGTAAATGAAGTAACTTTGCAGTTTCCACATGCCAATTTATTTACCACGACCATGGTTTCACAGCAAGGCTACATCATCAGGTGACAATATTGAGAAAATATACAGTATATATATATATAGTAGAAAAAAAATGGTTGAAAAAGGGGAGGGAAGGGGAAAATGAGATAGGGGTGAAGGGGGAGGAGGAAGATGGGGGTGAAGGGGAAAATGAGATAGGGTTGAA
>WURS02000014.1:3209156-3226335 GCA_011762765.2 Rhinocypha anisoptera | reverse complement strand
GGATCACTGTTTTATTTGGCTGTCATATTTACCTCCAATCAGAACCAATCGGGAGCACTCCTCCTCGCCTGCCTCCCAAGTCCAAGCTTGATGCGGTGGTCGGGGCAATGCCTTTTCCTGTAGTCCTCCCATGTGATGCACAGGCTAACCCGATTCCCATTTTCAGGTGAGGAAGGGTCAGAGGGCAAGAGGGTGAGCTAATAAATTAGCAAAATATTTGTCGCTCTTTTTTGCGTCTTTGTTTCTCCTGCAATCCATCCTGCGTTGTCCTGCTCGTCCAGCTGTGTTACATGCATTATAAAATTTACAAAATTACATGCATACCTCTCTGGGCTTTACATTGCAGAGCCAGAGACGAGTGTTGCACCTAAGGTTAAGAACACTTTTTCCATTGGAGTTCGTTTGGTGGCACAAGTGGGGAAAGTAGTGTACCTCGCTAGTAACGTACAAAGCTTCCCACTCCCAACATTCAGGTGAGGACCCATAGGGAGATTGTAACTCTTTGTGGACTGAGTTACTCAGTTTGTAATGCTAACTTTCAGAGCCCCAGGCTAGTGTAGCACCAAAAGCTAAGGACAAGGATATTTCGGGTCACAAGAGATCTATGATGGCTAAGTCTACCATACCACTCCTATGTGCTGCACAGGGGTATCCTAAACCCATATTCAGGTAAAAGAGCAGTATGATAATGAGGAAACACTTTCTTTTCCTATTTGTTATTCGCAATTATTAGTAATATTATTGCATTGGAAATATATCTACCAATAACTAAATATTTTCACCTTGATGTTCTTCCTGAAGTTTATGGTCTAATGAAATATCGTAGGATAGATTGGTGCTGCTAACAATGTGAGAATTGAAAAAGTGATTACAGAGAGCAATGTGTGACCATCTTAATCCTTTCGTATTAGGTATTTTAACAATACTTGCTGCATTAATATTTCAGAAGTAGAACTTATACCTTTTTATCAGAAGTATGGTTATTGCAAGAAAAGTTTTCCAATTAGAGCCATAGGATAGTATAGATCATTAGCCACAGGAGTGTGTTAGATTAGAGGCAATACTCATGTACAAACTTCCTGACTAAAGTTTATATATATAATTATTTCAATATAATTATATTCAAGTACAGTGAAAACAGTAACTTAAAACAATAAGGAATAAGGATGTCTAAAAAACAGTAATGAACTTTTTCACAATAATGACACTCCAAAATTCATTATAAAATTCTTTTTGGTTGATGAAATTGCTCATTAGAGTTGATAAGGTCTTACCTAAGCATTTTTACTCAAAACTTATTTATTTACTCACATTAAGTTATTTTTTAAGCATGATATCAATAGATAATGTATTGATTGCAGAGCCACAAACCAGTATTGCACCTAAAGCTAAAGATAAAGAAGTAGGAACTGTTAGAAAAGGGTTAAGGAAGATGAAACCAGAGTCCCTACTTTGCATGGTGCAGGGATATCCTTCCCCGGCATTCAGGTACACCACAAAAGTTTAACATGATATGCACATATACATAGTTTGGCATTGATTTTACAGAGCCGCAAACCAGTGTGGCCCCTAAACGTAAGGAGACT
Organism: Rhinocypha anisoptera; assembly: GCA_011762765.2. Taxonomy (NCBI): domain Eukaryota; kingdom Metazoa; phylum Arthropoda; class Insecta; order Odonata; family Chlorocyphidae; genus Rhinocypha; species Rhinocypha anisoptera. Next base: position 3,224,749 of record WURS02000014.1, on the reverse strand, counting down.
CATGTGGATCGTGTTTTAACCATGACTGCTGCCCAGTCCACAATAGCTTTGACTTGCATAGTGCAGGGTTTTCCTATACCCCTATTCAGGTATATATGCATTTTTAATTTGATTACCGGCCCTAATTAATTTTCCTTAAACTTGGTTAGTGGTTTGCTTGTTTAAATCCTGCTTAATGTTTTGGGACAATTTCCAGAGCCCACGGCTAGTGTAGCCCCTAAGATGAAAGATGGACAGTTCACCGGTGTTAAAGCTAGTTCATTTGTCGGCAGTACTTTGGTCATGACTTGCATGGTGCAGGGCTTCCCAATCCCATCATTCAGGTAATGACTCATTTCGTAACTACATATTTGAATAGTGCAAATGCTCAGTGATTTGAATCTGTTCATTAAGGCTAAGTCTTTGAAAACTGCCACGACTGTGAGTTTTGAAACTTTCAGAGCCACATGCAAGTGTTGCCCCAACATTAAAAGATAAAAAGATAGAAACAAAGAAGGAGGTGGTTCCTCAGCAATTTGCCACTTCACTGCTTTGCTTAGCTCAAGCATCTCCTGTTCCTGTGTTCAGGTAATAGCCAAATGTCCAACCTGACAGTATATACCTTTGTTCTTGGGGAATCCTCACAAGGATGTTCATTTCAGATGACTAGAATATAATCTGTTTTGGGAGGATAGGAAATCATTAATTGTCATAAATCATCATATGGTTTATATGGTCCCATCTTGTGACTGTCCGCATAAATTACAGAGCCCACTAACAATACACCACCCAGGGTGACTGGACGAAAATATGGAAGTCTGGTACTGGAGGTTCTTGAGTCAAAAACATCTGTCATCATATGCGAAGTGGCAGGGTTTCCTGTGCCCAGTTTTAGGTAATCAGACCCACTTGCTCAAACCAATTGCCTCTTTTAAAAAGCCATATTACATTAATGAGTAGATTTCTGGCCTCAGAATATTTAAATTATGCCATGATTACAGAGCCAAATGGCAACATAAGGCCTAGAGTGTTGAAGGAACGTTTTGAGGGAAATGACTGTCACTTAAGTCGCCCTGCTGTTCTTCTTTGCCCCGGGCAGGGATTTCCCGCTCCTATCTTCAGGTAAGATGGGGCCTAACAGCTGAGAACTATTGAAAGATTACCTTTAATTATATTCTAGTTTTCATATTCAACTGTTTTAACTGGTTCTACTCGGGGGTAGTCTTTTACTCTAGAAATCAGTATGTTCATGTAATGTCCTTCATTCTGGTCAATGTTCAAATTATTTATACACCTCTGCACTGGGTTGTAGGTTAGGGGTCATGTAGTGAAGGTCCTGCAGTCTTATCTTTGTTTCATATAAAGAACATAGAATCATTGATATAGACGGTTGCTAAATAGCCAGTGAATATCTTGTGTAAAAATTAGTGAATGGAATCAAATGCAGATATTGCTTCAATTTTCATTTTAATGAGCTTATTATTGAAAATCTATTAAGTCTCTTCATAGAAAAAGCTATTAAATTATCTATTTTTCCCCTGTTGATCCATTTCATGTTATGCTTTTAAGCAAATGCAGTCTAAGTAAGTCATATCTTCATATTCTGTGCTTAAAAAATGTGCTCTCATGTGCCACTGATATCTGTGCTGAGGTGTTGCTTTGAGCTTATAAGAGCTACTGACATTTTGAGGTTTTCTCAGGGGCATTGTAGGTATTAGAGTTATTTATAAAGACTATCAAGGCCTTTTTAAGCCATACTTTGGTTTTGCTGACCACTCTCATGAACTAGGTAGTCAATAATATATATTTGCTGCACACATATTTGTATATACATTTTTGTAATATACTTTATTCATGATATGTATGATATATTTCTTACAAATTTAGCAAGTTAAATGCCAATATCCACTAAAATACTATCAATTCAAATGTAGTATTATGTATTGAGAAATCTTTGGTGCAAGGCACCACTGATGGAGGGGGTGGTACACATTTAATGAATGAAGGCATTAAGAGGATCAAACATATTTGTTTACCTGGTGGGTATGTAAAAGTAAATACAAGTGAATACTATGAATATGTCTGCTAAGGCTCATTGAGTTAGCATACACATGATCACAATGATTATATTAATTCTTTCTTAAGAAAATGTTTCAGATTCTTTTACAAACTGTGATTCTTGCTTGTATTTGTTTAGACGTTTAACTCTGTTTAGTGCATATTTTAGTTTTGAAACAAAAACAAATTTGGCTTATTTGCCATCATTAGCTAAATGTGTGCCACCCCTGTATAGTGAATCAGGGCTCAAGTTTCTTTGTGGAAAACATCTTAAGTTTTTCCTTGTTTGCACATATATCATTTTCTTTGTGGATCATTCTTTCAACATTTCAATATACAGAACCAACAGGCAGAACAGCTCCCAAGCTATCTGGGGATGGGCTGAACAAGCAAAGAGGCTACCTTCATGGAACTGTTTCTTTGCTTTGTGATGCTCAGGCATTTCCTGCCCCAAGTATGAGGTGAGCAATATAAATGCTGCCAGTTATCATTCAGTTCATTCTGGGAAATTTAATCAAAATTCACATGACCTCAGTGATTATTGTCACATTGGTATTTTATGGATACAAAATTTGTGTAAACTCACTATTTCCTTAGGGATGGGCACGTGCTTGTGGTGGAACTTAGTTAAGGTAAGTGGTTTGCATTTTATTTTTGGGGAAATATTCCATTGAAGTAACTACATATTGAAGGTTCATAAATGGTTGAATGAATGGTTTGTGAACTGCAATGCATGTTGGGTCTCTCTAAGAAACCTCTAGCATGTAAAATATATTCCTTTGCTAATCTGCAACCACTCTGATTTTTTTCTCATGTGACAAAAGCAGGAAAATTTGTGGCCTTAAAATCCCAAGGAGTTTTATTATGGCAGGAAGGAAGTTTCTTACTCATAATAAGTTGAGCTACCAAGGAAATTCATGCCAGTATTCCTTATTTCAAGAAAAAAATTTTAATCGAAAGCATGTAAAAAATCAGAATGTGTTACACTGTAATGAACCAGGCTTCATTTGGTGGGAGTTTTGTGATGTTTAAAATGAGAGTGGATGGTTTTATAAATTTTATCCTGAGCCATTTAACTTGTGGCTGGTTGCATCTGATGACACGGTGGTGAAATCAGCTGCAGTGAATGACTCACATGTGTATATCAAGCATATAAGAGCCATCTGTTCACTGTGAAAAAAACAAATGTATTTGAGAAGCGGAGCACTTACTCTTTTCATCAAGTTATTGAGTCTGCATTTCTTGCATTTACAGAGCTCTTGGCAGTGTGCACGCTAGTCTTGTGGGAATAAGCTAGGTGCAGCTGTAAGAGAGAGGCTATTGTGAAAGCTATTGAGAGGGCCATCAATCTCACAAAATATCTCGCAATGAGCAACTGAATGAATGGCCTCACATCCCATTCAACCATCCTCCTCTGTCTGCGTAGGTAGGCCTCTCTCTCTCTCTCTGTCTCTCTCTCTCTTGGCACTTCATTGTAAACATTCATGTTCATTCATTTGAATTCCAGTGGTGTCATTCACCTAGCTTCCACCTGTTTGGTGGGATCAAGTGTTAAGGAGTTGAAAAATTATATTTTATTTTTCCTAATTAGACCCCTTGAACATATGAGACCATTCTGAAAATATTCAAGTATTTGTAGGTTTTACTTAAGCGGAAAGAGTAGTCCCCAGAAATTGATCATAAATAAGGTAAAGATATACACGTGGTTCAATTTAGTATTGATTTTTTTACTCTGTGAATAAAATTTATTTAATGCATTGTGTTGGTCTTAAAAAGGCACATTTTCACTTTAAAAGTAATGGATATGTTATGCTCTTTCTTTATTCTTTTAATCCTGAGTATTGAAAATAGATTATATAGAAATATTCATGGCAATGAATGTAAATTAAAATTTTTAGGGCTAGCCGTCTTCTAATATTGGTTCTGAACATTATTTTTCCCTCTGTTTAAATTCATGTTCATAATCAGAGTTTAAAAGCACTTTACATCTATTCAATGTGGAAAAATAATGCCAATAGTTTTTTGATTAAGATATTTTGAGAAAGACCAATGATAGTCTATGCGCATAGGTATGTCATTAACTACAGTGAGAGTTGAGTTTTATATTCCCCAGAGCAGTCAAATGTAGAATATCTTAAATTATGTGGAAAATAGAAGATAATCTTCATTTGATATTTATATAATGTGTGGAAATAACTTTTCTAATAACATAATTTTCTTAGATATCACATGGGGGACAAAGTATTGATCAGTAAATATAAAGACTTGAAAAATAATTAAAAGCCACATTTATATAGAAACATTTAGGAAATATACAATTTTCAAGATTATTAATGTCATAAAACCTATCTAAGAAAATAACCAAGTACAAGAAGGTATCTTTGCTTACTTTAATTAAAGAAAAAAATGGAACAAATTTATACATCTTTTCACTTTTTGATAATGAAAATAATGCTAATGAAAATATCATAAAACACTTATAAAACCAGTCAGTGCTGCTTGAAAAAAAAATATCATGTTGGTTGAGTATGTGCCAAAGCAATAGAAGAATCTGGAAGGAGATTGATTCAAAATTAATCACTGAAAGAGAGGTTCACTAACATTTTAATTGTTCCAAAGAAGTTACTTTTATGTAGGGAGATCAAAGCTACCTATGTCAAGTAAGTAAATACACCAAATAAACATTGGAATAAAAAATATGGACATGATGATGGGTAAATAAACATAATTCAATAAGGAACCATTGGTTTTAATACTGTATCATCTGCTAAAATAGCGATGTTTCATTACTTAGAATGGCACCACTGGCCCTTTAAATGTAAATATCATCAACCATAATTACAGTTTTCACCTGATACTGATGAATATAGGTGAGTGCTTATGTTTTAACATATTATTAAATTTTTTAACATAAGATGCAATCACTAAATTCAGTACTCAGCATATATGTATTTGATTATATATGTGTAATGCATATAATTTGGAGCATTACTTTTGTATTTCATATTCATTCCACATTTTACATCAACAGTAGAGTAATTCTGACAGTGTCAAATGCTTCAATTTTTTTTCTTATTTTTCATGGTGTAAGAAATATGAATTGATTCTTTCCAGTAACATGGAAGTTGAATTCCATTGGTTCTTTTGCCTAGTTTTTCTATTAATGATCACTTTTATGTTTGTGATTACACCCAATCATTAATATGTTATGATATTTACTTTATAGTATGATGTTCACTTTATTTTAATGACCTATTTTTTGACAGACATGGTCATTTAGATCTGGTTACAGTAGCTTAAGAAAAATGTACGTTTAATAATAAAATGTAGTAGAGTGCACTGAAGCTATGACCACATTCATGGAGTAACTGAAGGACTAAAATAACCCTAAATCAGTTTTACAGTTGATTGACTTATTTAAATCGATTAAAGTTGCATCTTATTTTGCATTTAATACTTGAATTATTAAGTTAATGTGTACAATTTTTTTATCTTGGGCACCTGCTATTCTATATTCTCCTCAGATATGCAAAGTAGGTGTTCTTTGTGTGTCAAGAATTTTTCAGTTATTCCGAGCCTTTATATTAGGTTTTGAAAAGAAATACTTCAACACTTTACAATGTTCATAAATAATTTAAGAGATTAATCACTACTCATTGTACCCCTCTGAGTGGAGTGGTTGGCTTCTGAACAGGTGGTCCAGGTTCTAGTCCTGGTGATGCCTCTGGACACAACTCTAGCTAATCCCAAACAATTATATCATGGGTACTAGGAAGAATCACAGGCAGCACAGGGAAAGGAACTTACCCTCCCCCCACCCTGTTGTGATGTTTCACATGTGATTGGGTTTATTACTTGGTGAGATCCATCTCAACCTATCAAACTTACCTTGGGGTTGAGTACTCTGGTTAGTAATCGCTATTCAAAGTTTATAAAATAGGAATAGACTTATTTTGTGAGGAAAGATTAGATATTGGTTGTTTAACTACGTTCTTATACATTGGGGCTTAATTTTTTATTATGTTTTGGAAATGTTTAAGTAAAAGAGAATGAAAAAAATGCAAATGTTATATGTGAGATATTGGAAATATACATGAAATAACTAAAATAATTAGAAGGATATGAGACCAGTTTTATCAATGGATATCTAATTCATTGAACGCCACTACTTTTCCTGCTGGTGCTCTTTCCAGAAAGTGTTCTTCCTGAATGCCAATGTTTTCTTCTTGTGATTTTCTGCAACCTGCTTTGGAACTGCAGTAAGCTTTCAAACCGATCGTTCGTTCCTAAGGTCAGTTGCTAAATAGAAACATGCTTTGCTCAGCACAACTGCTAACCATCTGTAAGTGATTTCCCATCTCCAATTACTTCAACTCTTTGTTTTCTCCTACCATATTTATAGCCTTGCTTATAATGTTATGCATTTATTTTAGAATACATCTGTTTAAATATTAATTTGTTACCTTATGTACATAGATGTAAATTAAAATCTAGGTTCAGCTCATTTATATTTATACATTTTTTCGAGTAACCACCCACTTAACAATTCACTAAAATTTCACTACTCATATTAAACAGTCTGCTCTTTTTTGTTTGATTCATTATAATCTATTTTTTAAATCAGAATGGTTGGTGAAATCCCTTGAATTAAATTTTTCCTTTACTGTCTTCATATGAACAAACTTCTACATAGGCATTAATGAAACTTCATAAAATATGTTTAGTCCTTGAGTGAATGTGATCCCACATGTTGAAAGTTATTTTAGTCAAGTTAATAATGAGTTGAGAAGTAAATATTAACATTTCATTTGACAAATCATTCTATCAAAGGGACATACATTCTATTTTCAAGTAGAAATACACCACATGCAGTTTTCTTTCTTTGAATTTGTATTCCTAAATAGACTACAACATGGGAAAAGGAGATTGAAAAGACATCAAATCAAACTTTTAAAAATTGACTGCCTTTTAAGAAACTTAACAACTACCTTCAGTTTACTAAGCCAATTTCTTGTATTACCTCATTATTTTATTGAAGGTTGAACTGTTTGTATTTTGTGAAATTATTGGGCCATTTCTTCTTATATCATTCGGGCAAATAGAATTTATTAATCAAATGCCATATTAACCATCTTTCTGTTTTATTTAAATACAGGAACCAATTATCTGCATGTTTTTATTATGTGCATGAGATGTTTAACTTGAAAATTTCAAATAGAAAGCTTTGATTTATTCCAATAATCATGTTTCACTTTAAAGTGCATGGTATTTAGATTGCTTTTATTTCTCATTCATGCTTTGTACTTGCATACTTATATACCTACTTAGTGCCATTGCTTACTTTTAGAAGATTATGGAATTCATTGAGGTAAGGACTTCGTGTTTCAAGTTTTTGTATCTAAATTATGATGAATATTAATTTAATATACCAGTTTTAAGGATTAAAGTTAATAATTAAGTAAGAAAGTAGATTATGAGTCACAGAGTTTCTGTATAGGTCTTTCATCTCTCTAATAGTTGAGTCCCAAGTTCATTATTATTCAATATAAGATTTTAGTATCATGTTTGTGAAATGAGAGATACATGTGAGTAGTTTTCACTGTCATTATATTTAGGTCCAAAGATATTTTGGAAAAGGTGTGTCCTGTCTTACTGTTTATGACACATGTTTCAAGTTTATGTAAGTCTTTCACAAATTGACTCCTGTTCAGGCTCAGACTAAAATTTAATTGAACACCAGAATAATCAGAATGAGCAGTTACAATATTACATAAGTTATTGTAAATTCTACAAAATTCCCTATCAATGAGTTGTAATAAAATGGATGGGCATTTGAATGATATTTGAGTGGTACTAAATATACCAATATATCTTTTAAAAGAGGAATAATATTTTATTGACATTTTTTTAAAATCCAATTTTTCTGTTAAAACTGTCCATAATAGACACAACCATTGCTGTTGTTGCTGACAGATGTGGACTGGAAAATGACAATTTCCAAGTCTGACTTTTGTTCTCATATGCTATTCTGTCAGTCACTTTGCCATATATTACATTAATGTTACACCATCTTTGTAAAAAACATTATTCTCAATTCAATTATTCTATCCCAGAATCTCTAAAGTGCATAGGGCATAAGATTGCTCCCTTTCAGGTGAGCCATTGTTCTGTAATAACTTTTAATTTTTCCTGTTCGTGTTCATTTTTATTACCATTTCCTAATCCATATTATTTCTCAAAGAGGGTATGGGACTGCAACCCTACCCATGTTGTTGGGGTAGCCCAACTATTTGAGGAAAAAGCAATTTAATCTTTTTCTGACTTCATGAACTGTAATGCAATTCATAAGAATTACCTCTACATTGGTGTATTTAAGTTGAATTTTCTACTGAGTTAGAAGAGTGAAACTCAAAACATATTTTTCATTGCCATTTCAAATAAAATATATAAAATTATTGAAAGGATACATGACCCTACAATTTCATTTTAGTATGGTTTATTTTACCCTTCTAGAGTTCACCAAGAGACATTTATTTATTATATTTATGTTTTTTAGGCATAACATTTATCATGAAAAATGTGATTAAATTTCAATAAATATTGAAGCAAAGCTGTATGCTGTAGTCAGAAAAATAACAATTATTATGGATAGTATTTTTCAGCACAGGAAAAATGTGTACCTACTCTAAGCAGCTGTATATTTGATTAATAATGATATTAATTCAACATAGAACTATCATAGAATTGAGGTGGTTAGTCTATCTATCCATTACATGATTAATGAATGAGTACCATAAAGTACCTCTAAACTTGATTATAAAAGTTACAAAATTCTAATTTTTACTAATCTAATTGATCATTGTTTTTCTCAGGTATTCTTTTTTAAATTAATTATTCGTGGTGTTAGGAACTCGGGCATTGTAATATTTACTATCACCTTTTACACTACTCCAGAACAGAATCATTATGAGGAAAATGTGAATTTCCTCAAGAAAAACCATTAAATTATGACACAGAATTTTTTTAACAAAGGAAAAAAATGCTTGTGTCAACCTTTTTACAACATTAGTCACTTTTTACGAACAATAAGCAACCACAGCCATTTTGTATCTTAATGTGAATCATTAGTAATCCTAATAGTTTCTTTTTAGTTGAAAGTGTTTTCATTGTCTTTGTAGTAATTGAATTGTGCATAAACAATTCACCTTAATCTTAGCTTTAAAAAATGACAGGCCCCATTCGACAACGTTCTGATTCTTCTTTTCATATATTGGTACTTCACTATATTATAGTCTTCATGCCGATAAAGTTGATGAAGGATTAGGTGTATTATGATTAAATAGATGTTTCTAGGTAAATAATCGATTGGGGGAGAATATATTTTTGTGCACACTAGAAGTCGTGACGTACATAAATGAAGTTAAAATTTTTGTTTTAATACCCCATAAATTTGTCTTAACTATCAAATGATTGAATAATTAATAATTATAAAATAATTATTTCTCTCATTTATTTAAATACAAAGCAAGAGTGATGAAAATGTATTTTTGACTTTACAAGTTGTTTTTTTTTCCACTTGCTGTGACTTTTTCCACTTGTGTTTATTATTTCTTTATAATTTTGCTAAAAATTTTTGCTGACAAAGGCTCTATGCAAAATAAACCTTTTATTGTTCACAAAGAAATTTTATATGATTATATTTTTTTATATGTGGTGCTACTTAAAAGTTCCCTTAATGTAGCGAGTAATAAAATTGCATAATATCTAGATTTTATTCATCACAATCACCGGGTTACAAACACTTGATCCCAGCTAATCCGCTATGAATGAATGCTATTTGTAAGTCTTGTTTTGTTAATGTGTTCAGCACCACCCATGATGCAACTTCAATCTCATCTATAAAGTGAAATCTTATCTGCTTCAACTTGGAAAGGGGAAAAAGTCACAACACTCATGCATACAAAACTCAGCAGTTTGACAGCAGCTGGGTCCATTTATGTACATTATCCAAATTTCAGGAACCTTTGGTTAGCACCTCATATATCTGTTGTTTTTATTAGTTCCTTTTCCCTAAGATCCTTTCAGGACTTTGAGCTTTGATTCATGCAAACAATGGCAACCATTATATAAAAAAGCCACTTTCCATGATATGAAAGATACATTTTGTTGAGTTTTTTCTTATAAGTTGAGTAGAAATTGCTGCTAAGGATAAAAACAGTGTTTTGGAAGTCACACCATTATTTCTGTATAACTTGGTTGTAATTAACTTAAAATTAAAGGGATTCGAACATTTGATCAGATGTGAGGACTTAAATAGGTAACATTAGCTGTACAAAGCAGTTAACATAGCCACACAATGAGTAATGGTTGAGAGAGTTAGAGGGAAAAATTTAATTGGCCAAGGAAACCAGTATGAGGAGATGTTTTGATGAATATTTTTCAAAGTTTCAACCCTATATTTTATATTTTCTCACTATATATATTTCTAACCATTGTTATAATTTGAAATTATTTAAACTTAAATTTGGCTCATGCTTATGAATTTCTATGTTTAGCTACTGTCAAATATTTGTATTTGCCTGCCTCTGAAGAGTGATTTTGATGTGATATTGCATTTAGAACCTACAAGTAGCGTGGCACCTAAACTCTCAGGAGGCAGGCTTCAAGAGCGAGTCTTGAGTGGTGGGAAAGATGGGGCAGTTGTCTGTTTGAGTCAAGGCTATCCTGTCCCTGTTTTCAGGCAAGTATTTTTGTGTCACATGCAAAAAGAAGCATTAATACCCATGAAAAGAGGATTTTGTGTAGTAATGCTTTGTACCTGACACAATGCAAACTTTATACCTGCCTGCTATTAGATATTTAAGGTTTCCTTCCGCTGGTGCATTGCAAATTTTTGTGTGCTTACTAGTTGCTATTTGGAAGATTGACTGTATGTGTTCAATGCTTTAGTTTTTATGCTGTGTAAATTTGTATTTTTTCTTCTTATAGATGCATGTGAGCCACATATATTTCAATGAATTTTAGGACTGCATTTTCAGAAAGAGGATAAATATTATTGAATCATCTAATATGAGACTAAATTGCTGGTAGATATTTGTAGATTATAAAAAGTGTGTGGTGTACTTCAGATGTTTGATGACAGAATTTCAAGATATTTTAGTTGTAAAAACATTACCAATTGAACTTTATAGAGCATATACTGTTTCAACAATATTTCTGAGGGAAAGTTACCTTTTAAGAAAATAAAAATCTTTTTTTCCCCTTTAGCATCTTAATAAACAGCCTCAACTTGGAACATAAAACAGTTATAGGAACTTTTCAAGTCGCTGGTAAATGGGACTGGTTGACCTGCATGAAGGAAATAAATAATTTATGATTAGTGTTGAAGTTCACTTAAGCTTCAACCACATCACATTCATTTTTAAAAATTCGTATGCATGGATTAATTGAAAATTAAGAGTAGTTGCAAATGTCATGTCTTTCAGAGCCAAATGGTGCTGTGCGTCCAAGGGTGACAAGTAAAACAATTGAGGTAAAAGAAATAAGTCAGAAAGATACATTAGTAGCTTTGTGTCCTGTACAAGCATTCCCAGTCCCAATGTATAGGTAAGGAGAATTAAGTTGCGAATTCATTAGCAATGCATTTTGTTCCTATTAAATAAATAGGTAATAGTTTCAAGAGGTCATGTGAATTCAGTGTCTGAACTCAGGTTTTTTTTTCTCTCTAAGCTTGATTAAGTGTCTTCTGTTCAGAAAGCTCTTTCTACTGTTGGTTTCTGTTCATCTATCCTTAAAAAAGATTAATGAAGTCTTAAATTTTTTGCAAAATCAGAAAAGTAAATTCATATTTCATGTTGATTTTCTGTTGACATTTGAGTCAAGTATTTAAATTTTAAAGTATAAAAATAACTTTATTGTATGACAAATTTGCATGCAAGGAGCCGGTTTGTTCTTTTGTATCTCCCACACAGGTGGTACAAGTTCATTGATGGTACGAATAGGAAACAAGCGGTGGCTTTGAACGATCGGGTGAAGCAAGTCAGTGGCACTCTAATCATCAAGGAAGCTCACGTCGAGGACTCTGGAAAATATCTGTGTGTTGTCAACAACTCAGTTGGAGGAGAGAGTGTAGAAACAGTGTTGACTGTCACAGGTAATGATCGCATTTAACGTTTTGGCTTCTTTCCCATTGGTGAAAGTATTTGGTTATTTGACACTATTTTTAATACTTGTTTGATTCATTCAAAACCTGTATTTTCATTTTAAGATATCATTTCCTTATAGTTCCAGGGAAAAAACTTTCCACCCTTAATTTATTCATGCAGTCTTACTTTTCTTGCTCTTATCACCACCAAATAATACTTTTTCATGCTTCACTCCCCTAGCATATCTAGTGCTATATGAAATCTGCTTCTTCAATAATCATGCACTTTTTCGAATTGAATAATTAATATAAACTCTACTGTTCTCTCATGTTGAATCTAAACTATTTTGTTGACATTTGTCATATTTGCCTAGTAAAAATCGGCATAATTTACATTATGTCACGACAACTCATCTATTCCATTATACTACTCCATCAGAGATATGTCTATATATATTGGAAGCTCCTAAGTACTAAAGAAGTCCATTTATACAGTCACATGTGTTCAAGTTCAAAATTGAAATGTGAAATAACCTACTTACTTACAAAGATAGAGATTTGTTGGTTCCAAGCTTTAAACATTTTTTCCAAGCCTGGAGCAAAATAGCCATAATATTATTAATTTCATTTCTATAATGTATTTTGTCATCATTAGACACATTCTTGATGATCTGATGTTAAAGGTTTTATGTTTACCTAAATAATTTTGAAAAAATATGTATGTAATACCTCAGTGCCATCATGGATCAGCTTGAAAATAATTCTGATTCAGTACCTGACTTTAATTTTCCCTCTTTTCTCCCAGTTTTACTATGTTCATATATTATTGTTGATGGAAAGTCATTGTAACATTATTTTTCTTTGTAAATTTGATGTGTGTCACCAGATATATATGTTTTTGGCTCACCTTTTGATACTATACAAAAGATAACATTTTATATTTTAATGTCAACATCTAATGACTTACTTTCATCTCAAATTCTGGATTCGTAGTGAGGTAAAAATAGAAGATAGCTTTTCTGAATGAAATTCAGTGATAATATTTCATAGACCCACCAGTTCCATTTTGCTTGTACTTTCTCTCCCAGAAATGGCCCTTAAGATCAAAATGATTTATGTATTTTCAAACAAAAACAAAGGCCATGAGTAATATTCTCAAATATTTGAAGGTTATAGTTCCTTCGATAAATTGGTGTACATAAAAAATGTTCAGGAATTCAAATGCTGTATTCCTAAATCCCATTTTTCAGCACCATTGGCTGCTGTTGTTGAGCCTCAAACTCAAACTGTAGACTTTGGCCGTCCTGCTGTCTTCACCTGCAACTTCGAAGGAAACCCTATCAAAACTATTGGATGGTTAAAGGATGGAAGATCACTGAATCATGAAGACTCTGTTCTAAGGATAGATTCTGTTAAGAAGGAAGACAAGGGAATGTACCAATGCTTTGTAAGAAATGATCAGGAAAGTGCCCAGGCCAGTGCTGAACTGAAGTTGGGTGGAAGATGTAAGCTTCAAATTTTTCATCAACTGTAGTCATTAATATGTGTTTGCAAATGCATAGATTATGCTGTGTGGGGTATTGGTCACTTGAAATTTTAAATGTATATCTATGCAATTCAAAAGAAGAAAACTTATTACATATAAATGGTTTAGTAAGAATTGAAATCATTAATCTGAGGAATTACCTGAGAAGTGGAGGTCTACTTGTTTTTGAGCAAAGTTTCTGAAATTATTATATCTACAGATGTTTAAGAAAATGTATAGTCATGCATGACTTTGTGGAAGTTTTGAATATCTAAAAAAAAACTATTGCTTCCTCAGATTAAAATTTTTAAAAAATATTAATAATTGTAATTTTTTGTGATTATACAATGTCTTTTATTGTAGAGAAGAACATCGAATTTATCACAGAAATTCTTAATGAATGGATTGTCACAATAAGTTCTTCACTTGGGTTAAGAATACTTGCAGGAAGAATGTTACTCGTAGCTCTCAGAATATTATTTCTCAAACTTCTAAATGGATAATAGTTTCATTGCAGAGTAATATTTTTTTCTTCTTCTGCTTCATCATCTTCAAAGGCATTTCTGTCTCTTCTCTCTGATAATGCCATTATTGATTAAATATGTCTGATCTTCTTTTGTGTAGTTGACCTATGCTTCTTTTTTCCACTGTTATTATGTCCCTTGATATATATTATGATTCTTTTGTCACCATAATTTCGAGTAAAAATCTGCCCTTGTGAGTAATATATTTTCATTGCATTCAAGCAATGTACTAAAATGTTACAGTTACATATGAATCAGTTCATCAAAACAGTCCATTAGGTCCATAAATTAGAACCAGTTTGACTGGCGCAAAGGGACAGATGTGTATTCTTGCATAAAAGAAGAAAGTGTAAGAATTATAATTTGGAATTACTTTAATATTTATTTCAAATTGTTTAATTTATTTCAAAACTTGGTACATTTTCTAATGTTCATGAGACATTTACAGTAGAGGAACATGAGACTATTGAGGTCAGGGGCCCCTGGTCTTTAGATTTGTTTGACAAGAAACCTTTGTAGTGTTTATACTTGGAAACAATATAAATTACTCTAGAAACTTGGAAAGTAAATCATCAAATACTATAATCCTACAGTACCCAGACTAGGGGAAGGATTAGTCTGGATATTGTACATAAAAGTTAAAATGTAGTCTAAGAAATAGGTTAAAAAATTTGAAGTTTCCACTTTAAAAACTTCTTCTTTATTCCGACATGTTTCGGTGCACTACACCATTATCAAGTGATAATGGTAAGTGATATCACTGGATGATGGTGTAGTGCACGAAACAAGTCAGAATAAAGAAAAAGTTTTTAAAGTGGAAATTGCAAATTTTTTTAACCTATTCTTAGATTATGGATCATTTCCACCACATCTCACCTGACTCTATAACGTTATAATATGGGTTGGAATGTAGGTATTTTGTTATTGTGTTTGTATTGATAACGATTGAGATTATGATGTTGACAATATTTGTAAATATAACATCTCTTAAAATTATTGCAAGTTGGGTTATCTTTCATGAAACAGTTTCCCAAAAAATTGTAGGTATCCTTCTATGGGTATGAACCATGGGCTAAATTGATTTGTAAATTATTAAAAATAATAACAATAAAATTTCTGGAGTACAGAATTAACATACTTTGTTTTTCAAGTTTTAAATAAACTAAGAGGTTAGTTTGATTTTTAAATTATGATCAAGACCATTGTTACACTACTCTTTTGTTTATAAATTTTTAATTTCTCGATGTATGTACATAATAAGTTGATCATTTATATCTGACATTGGAGAAATTCAATATTTTAGTGTAATACCAGTCAGTTTAATGGTAAGATTTATCGTAAGAATGATTCAGAAGTCAGATCA
>WURS02000014.1:3193642-3206903 GCA_011762765.2 Rhinocypha anisoptera | reverse complement strand
GAAATTCAATATTTTAGTGTAATACCAGTCAGTTTAATGGTAAGATTTATCGTAAGAATGATTCAGAAGTCAGATCATTTCCTGGGAGTGATGAATGAAGTACAGGATAACAAAAAAATTTTTCACATTTTGCAATAACATTTTTCAAGCAGCTGACATAAAAACTCTCTAAATCATGAATGGAACTATCACTTGAACTTCAGTTTGTCAAAAAGATCTTTAAATTTCTTGCTTACTTATTAAGTATCCTGTACATGTATGTGCCTAAAAATGTTTGCTGCCTCTGATACATTTCATTTGAAAAAATATAGTTTTAAAATGTCTCTTGGTGATGTGGTGAGACATTATGTTCATTGATCATTGACCTTTGGGTCCTGGGCTTATTTCTATTTGATAACTAGGATGCTCCCAACTTTCAATTTAAAAAATTGTTTTTATGATAATGGGAGCTCCATTGAAAGTCTTATGTGATGCAGAGAAAGTAACTTCAGTCTGTTCAACCTATATCTAGTTTGTGTGTGAAAACTTGTTACTAAAGCATATGCATATAGTATATTATCTGTTCTATTTATAGTTTCATTTGCTTGCATGTAATTCATTTTTTTAGTTGAACCTCCACAATTTCGTCACACGTTCAAAGAGGATACCCTTCAGCCTGGACCATCTGTATTCCTTAAATGCGTTGCTTCTGGTAATCCTACTCCTGAAATAACTTGGGAATTGGATGGAAAGAAACTTTCTAACAGTGAAAGGTATTATTTTAGTTGTCTTTTGTCATGGCTTTTTTGTCACATTAGTGACCATATGTTTTGGTTCCAGTGTATTTTTTGGTAGAGTCCATAAATTATCAATTTCAAAATTTACTTATATTGTAATTTTATGGTTTATTCTGGATGTATTTACTTTCTTTCTAAACTTTTTATGTGCTACTGCCACATAAAGGGGCAGTAGGGAATATGAAATACACTTGAAGGCTGTAAGGATTATTCATCACATGGACATTTTACATTTTTTAATAAGATTTACATAATTTACACATTTACATAATATTACATTTTTTCATAAGATTGAACACCCATTTATGTACTTGTTTCACTTGACTGCTTTAATAATTTATCTTACAAATTCTTTTCAGCAAGTAAATATTCTTAATTTGAATTCTTATTTTGGAGAAGTTTTAACATTCTATTCAATTTGAAAGTGGAATTAATGTTGTGCACAATTCCAGAGCACAACAAACATAGTATTCTGGGGATAATTCCACAGAAAAGCAGCTTATTTTGTCCTTGGAAAAGCATTGAAGTACACCCTAATAGAATTATTAAATCTCGTTAGCATGGGTTTTCTAACTTATTATAGTCATCTCTCCTGTATATATAATGTTATTACGAAAACAGGCAAAATATCATGTTACGACCAGAAGTTAATAACTACCAATAGTAGAACATATGTAATGTACATTACTCTAAATGATGCCTAGGGTAAAAGAGCAGTTAAAAACCACAGTAGTTTTTGTAATGAAGGAATTAATATTGATTGTAATGGAAAGATTAGAGTCCAGTAAATGAGTATTTTTAGACGTAGCAGTAGTATCCACTTAACATCTGAATGTGATTGTCTGGAAAAGTTAAGCAACAATACAATACCAGACATTGAGTGTATAGCATTTGGTTTACTATTTTAAGACATCCAAACAATTGGAACGCATGTTCATTTGGCAAATAACATGATAATATTTGAATTTCAGATTGCAAGTTGGACAATATGTAACGGTGAACGGTGATGTTGTTTCACACTTGAATATCTCGTCTGTCCATACGAATGATGGTGGATCATACAAGTGCATTGCTTCATCTAAAGTTGGGTCTGCTGAACACATGGCGAAACTTAATGTATATGGCCTGCCGTTTGTCCGTCCCATGGATAAGAGGTCAATTGTTGCTGGTGAAACTCTGGTTGTCACCTGCCCAGTTGCTGGATTTCCTATTGAAACCATTGTGTGGGAAAGAGGCAAGTATCTATCCTGTCAGTTTTTAAAAATGTGATTCATTTGTTTAATCAACATCATTGTTAAGTTTGTTTAGTGTGAGAGAATGCGACATCACTGATAATTTGCTCCATTTCAACTTTATAGCAGACTGACTTCATGTACAGTTAAATGAATTTGATTAACAAAATTTTGTAGTTTCGGGTGTGATACAGTGGAATTCAAACATATTAATGATAGGGATATGGCAATTTTCCACTGTTAAAAAATAATTAATTTTTTGACTGGTTTCGATGCCACTGCATCACCATCAGGTCTAAAATTTTTAAATTCAAGTGCCAACATAAGTACAAAACATCCAGTAAAGTAGGGTGAGATGAGGGTAGGGGATAAGGTTTAAGGGGGAAGGGTGAAGGGGGCAGGGTTAAGACCGGATAGCATCACAAATAATGCATAACGTATCTGGGACCACTTACAGTTACAAATTAACTGTTGTCCTGTGGTTTGTCCTTAATTCACGGGGCACAAATAAATTAATCAGCACTCACTACACTCTGAGCTCATGGGAGGAAAATAATATTGTACACTGCACACCAGGGGGAGTGGGGCAGGGCATGCTGTGAGGTAAAGTCCAGCCGAGAAGAAATGGCCCTACGCAAAAATTTCTGCATATCCCCTCTCTGTCCTGGGTTACCCCACTCCGGGCTCCTTCCTTCCCATTTTGTGCCTCCCCTACCAGTGTCACTTCAGCATAATTGCCAGCTCTTGATGTTTCGGTTCTCTCTCGGTACCCCACTGTGCACCAGTGTGTGGAAAACTGGCAACACTGTTTGCATCTCCTCCAGTGTGTGTGAGAGAGAGTAAAGAAGGGGAGGTAAAGCCGGGAGGGGAGGTAAAGCCTCCCCATTTGCCAAAAAGGACCATTTCTACAAGGTCAGACTATATATAGTTTCACCGAATGTGGGGTGGTATTGAAGGCAAGAGAACAACAAAAGGAACACTAAAGGGAAATTAATGGAAAGGATAGGGGAGATAGAAGTGAACTGTATATCATTGAGGAGGGGGATATTCCTCTTCACTCATTGGACAATTTCCATTTGTTCAAGTTCATCATGATTTTTGCCTTTATTTGACACATATAGAACAAGAAAATTGAAATCACAGTTATGGTTGGTCTCTAAAATGTGGTTAGCTGAAATGGAATTAGTGGTCCCAAGGATCAAGCACTTCTCATGTTATTTGATTCGTTTGGAAAAATTACTGCCCATCTGACCAAAATAGTAATGAATTTAATTTAATTTTTTGGTGCTGGTATATAAAATTTGACAATGATAATTGCCATTGCTATAAATTCTTCTGTCCTAGTTTGTCTGACATTGATGAAGATGTTTCATAGAAAAATAGACTTAAAGCATATGTGAACATACCTACCATTGTATTTCATAGTCAATATATTGTACATTTTATTATTATATACTATTCTTTTGCTAGGTGTAATACTGTTCATCAATTTTATTATAGATGGTCGAGTGCTTCCAATTAATGGGAAACAGAAAGTCTTTCCAAATGGAACGCTTATAATCGATAATGTAGAGAGACTGTCAGACCAGGCTGTTTATACATGTGTGGCCCGAAATGCCCAAGGTTACAGTGCTCGTGGAACTCTAGAAGTTCAAGTCATGGGTAAGTTATGACGTTCATTTATGTAAAAGCATAACATTTATTTTCAAGCAGCTGCATTCTCTGAGATTTTAGGAAATTATTTTCATTCATTTAAAATGAATTGTAACATGTGAGACATCTCAAAATTTGTACCTAGTGGTTTCTTTGAGTTACATCTCACTGCCAAATTTGAGACCATATTGCTTTATAAAACCTTTATTTAGGATTGGATGCTTGTTAGTAAATGATGAGTTTAATATTTTGACATAACTGAATCTGATAATTTAAATTGTTATGCATTTCGCAAGTGAATTATTCGCAAGTTAAGTATCATTAGATTAATATTTTAGGATGTATACTGCTGTATTTTCATTAATTATCTTGAAACCTTCATAATAGATTATATATGATAATGATGCTACTCAATAATGCTCTACCTCTATATTGGTAGAGCTCTGTTCAAGGAATTTTTAGTTGCATCATTTTCTTTAGGAGTCTAAAAATCCAGCATTAGCTTTATAAGGACAATTTTCAGAGTTCATGTAGATTACCTGCATATAACCTTAGATGGCAATGAAATATTGAAATAATCTAAATATATTATAAGAAAATAAATGTGGTCTTAAAATATTATAGTCTCTTAGTATAAAAACAAGACATGGACTAACTTGAAACATTATTTGGTCTTAGAATTTGGCAATGCATGTATATTGAGAGCTATTGGTGCCAATTATGGGAAACATTGCAATTGACTTTTCTAGCATCCTATAACTTAATAATATTGAAATTGCAAGTGATTTTCAAAGATTAATGTGTAAGATTATTTTTGAAACTTAATTTAATTCTGAAACCTTGTATGATTTTGTTGAAGTAAAAGAACATTAATTTATTGATATTCAGACTTATTATAAGATAAAACATCTTATTGTCAACTTTTCTTTGCTATATAATCTAGTAATTTCAGTTGATAATGACAATACATTTTTTACATTAACTTAAATATATTTTTTTAAACGACTTGGTCTGAAATTTGTTTTTCATAAATGTCATGCTACAGATTAATAATACGATATATACAAGAATTTTCATATTGAAATTATGCTAAAAATATATTTTGTGGCCTTTGTTTTATTGATAAGTTAAGAGTGATTGTCATATGTTTTTGGTACATTTTTTCCAGTTTCAGCCTTAACATATAGTTTTAACTATAGAAATGATACTTATAACGAGTTTGCTGTAGATTGTGTATTTATTTGTTAAAGGGAAATTTTATAACTTATACAAACTATTTTTCTACTTGAAAATTAGAAACTATCTTTTATGTCCAAAGTTACTAGAATTTATTTTGAGTCTAGTGTGTGCAATAATTCCAATTATTCAAATTGTTTAATTTGTTTATCTAATATAATATTTCTTTTCAATTAAAAAATTAGTGGATAATGAATACCCCAAGAGGTAATTTACAGTTGCCTCAAGGTCTTGCTGAAAATCATTTATTTCAGTCAACTAACTGCAAGGCTTTCTGTGAACTAGAAAGGTGTTCTAGATGATTATGGTATCTTGTGAAAGATTTCAGGTGAAAACGAAATAGTTAAAACATATCTGCTATTCTCGTAAGTTATTATTCAATTTCATGCATATGCAATTCATTTATTTTGTATTCTTATGTAATTATACAGTGTTTATAAATGAAAGAAAACCTTTTCATGTCCATTCAAATAATGTTATTAAGTCAAATTAAAAAAAAACATGAGGAACATTGCTTATATTTAGAAATGCAAAACATCATTGAACATTCTTGGGCTTGTCAAAGTTAAAACAAATAATTCAACAAATGCCCATGTAATGTAGTAAATATCATATGAAATTTCTTTTGGTATTGAAGAATGTAATTAATTATGATGGTTATTCAAAATAACTATTAGTGTACTTTAAAATGATACTGTGGCATAGCGATTCAAAGGCAAATACCCTAAAAGAATTATATGAAAGTATGAGTTTATCAGCAGGTTTTCAATATAGAAAAATGAATATGTAGAATGTGGTTCCCAACCTTTTTTAACTTGCTGAAAGTGATTCTTGTTTAAAAAATGCTGCATCAATGGAGTTATTCTCATAAACCACAAACAGTAATCATTGAACTATGGTTGATTATTTTCTTTTACGTCAAGTTATAAAAATCTCAACAATAATGAAATTGGTAATTTTATCTGCTATCTTTTATCACAAGATGAGAGACTCTTGAAACACCTAAAGGTACATGCAAACACAAAACAAAATATAAAGTATTTACGACAAGTTTTGAAAACATTTTTACTCCTAAGTCAACATTTTCAAGGAAGAAATTTCCATTAGGTGGAAGGGTAATCGCTTTATTTTCAGTGTTTTTTAAGTGGACTATCTCTTCATGTGCCCAAGGTTTTGTTTCAGATGATTATTCAGTCTCCAGGTAAGTTGTTCATACTGTGCATGTCTGGTTGGTGATGCTTTAATTTTTTTTGACATATGTGATGCTGTGTGATGCCATTGCTATATTTTTTGAGAGTACATCTCTCTCTTATGTCATAATTTTGAGCCGATGAGGTGCTAGGTTGAACGTGTTATTGTGTAAGACTACGTTGCATTGATGAGCCGACGTGTAGCAATTCAAATTAATGGGTGTGTTGGTGTTTCAGTTGCCCCACATATTACCCCATTCCATTTCGATGGGCCAATAGATGCAGGTGAGAGCGTTCAACTGCAGTGCTATGTTTCTAAAGGGGATAAGCCTGTAACAATCAATTGGCATTTCCATGGTGAAATGCTCTCTTCCCACATGGGGATGAACACTGCCATGTTTGGCAAAAGTGCTAACATCCTCACCATTAGCTCAGTTGGCCTAGGCCATAGGGGAGTCTACACTTGTGTGGCAAGGAACAGGGCTGGAGAGACATCCTACTCTGCTGAATTGGTTGTGAATGGTATGCTAGAGGACAGAACTGAAAAAAAAGACTTTTCCAAGTACCATATGTTCTTACAGACTTTATATCATTCCTTTCATCGTATTTCCTTGTAACTAATTCTTCCAGTGATTTTTGGTTGACGAGGTACATTTATAGTTTAGTCTGTACTAACAAAATGGAGGGGTGCTTTTGATGCCTAAGGTTTTTGTACTTGGATGAGGGCATGCAGATGATTAGCATAGATCTAACACTTTAGTATCCTAATTTTTGAAAAAAATGATTCCATCGAGAGACATTTGTTGAATCCGAAACCATTATCAATCATAAATATTACATTAACCTGAGAAAATGATACATGTAATTCTACGTCATCAGTCAGAAATGAGACATTGAGTGTTTTCAGGTGTTCTTCTTAATGACTCTTCTTTGTAAATATCCATGAAGCATGTGAGCAAGCATGTGAAATATCATAACTTTGAACACATTTGGACAGCAAATGAATATGGTTTCAACAATCTTTACTTAATAATTTTAAGTGAAGGAAAAGAAACCCAAGTAGTTCTATTATAGAGTTGAAGTCATCATATATATGTTGCTACAGTGCTCTTTTTCTTGAAATTTGACATACTTTATATGTTGTGTGAATAACACATGTAGCTTCTACTTAAGCAGTGAAAGGTCTTTATAGCCTGAACCCTAAGTCAGAATGTGCATTTCACATGCTTTTCTTTGAGCTGGAAGTATTAGCATGATCTATCTTTAGCTGTGTTCCTTTTTGAGGTGGTAAAATTTTCTATGCTTACCCACCACTGCAAAATAAAAAAAATTATATATCAGTGTTGCAATTCCATAAGACAGTAGATATTACCTCTCTAACATGACCATCAATATGTTGGAGTGAAATTATTTCCACTGTAAATAAATTATTTTATTTTTTTCCCAGAAATGAACATTTCTGGTTTTCATTCCTTTTTAAATGATTAGTTTTTTAAATTTACAGTACAGAATTTTAGTAAAAACCTTTATTTAAGTAGCAGTTTGTAGACTTGTTTTCAGCATTTTTTTTAGTGATTTGGTATGGGCATATGAGAAACTTTCGCACAGTAATAAACACTAGTCAATCATACCACAGTTGTTATGTACTACATGTGCATAGCAATCCACTTGATTTGTTTTGAAGATAATTTGTAAAGAATAGAAAGTACATATGATTTGAATATTTCATTTTCATTGAAATTCCATCACTAAGAATATAGTATCTTGTTGAAAATTATTTCATTACATGATTATTTAATAGTCATGGTAATAGTCATAGTAATATTACAGTCATGGACAAATAAAAAATCCACCAATACTTTTTCTTTGATGATTTTGAAAATGGAAAGGTTAATGGTTCCAGGTACCACTTTCAAAAGTAGAGTAAAAAGATTAAAGAAGAATGGAGAGTTTTGGCTGATTGATAAATGATGCATTTGTTGTTTATTCCTACTGATGATTCAGAACATTTATTATTTCATATTTGATGGCATATCTTGTCAGATGATGGTGCCAGCCTCTCATTATACTTTCAGCTGAAAGACCTAATGTAGTATTGTCTCTCTCATTCCAATATTATGCAGGAAAATAACTCTTATTTTGTCAAGGTGGGGGGAACTAAATAATTTTTTGACTGGGCATTTGTTATTAAATGCTGGTAAACATTTTTTTTGTAGTGGTGAAATGTTTTTTTCCCATGTCCTTGTAATGAGCAATTACATAACTAAAATGTTCTCATTGGTTCAGGTTCCAAGGAAATAATGCCTTAAGCTAAATCTTTTTTTACGCAT
The DNA here is from genome assembly GCA_011762765.2 of Rhinocypha anisoptera. Classification (NCBI taxonomy): domain Eukaryota; kingdom Metazoa; phylum Arthropoda; class Insecta; order Odonata; family Chlorocyphidae; genus Rhinocypha; species Rhinocypha anisoptera. Next base: position 3,198,486 of record WURS02000014.1, on the reverse strand, counting down.
ATCCTCATAGGATTTGAAATAATATTTCAGTCATAGCTTAGGCTTTTATTTCTAAAAGGAATTTAAAAAATTATATATGATCTAAATTTGACTTCACCTGTAAAAATATATTTTGTCTTTCTCTACCTAAAATAATGGCCACTAAACCAAGGTTGCAGTGGATTTTCATCATGTAATATTTCAGTCTAATTGTATTAGTAGATCAAACAAATTTACAGTTGCAATTAAAGTAATTTTTGGGCATAGCTATAAAATTCATAGTAATTATGAAGGTAATAAGTATATAACTATCTCAAAAAAATGTTATGATCATAAGTGGAATATTATTTTAAATATTGCCAAAATCATTGCAATACCTTTGACTGAAAAATGTTGGAATGCATTATTATTTCAAATATTAGAGTTTCACCCCGGAGACATGTGTTATCAATTTTGCCATCTTTGCAGTAATGCTTGCTTATAACAGTAGAATGAGTAGGAGTCGTAATGAGAGTACAAACCATAAAGAGCATGGATTATACAGTGAGTATTATGACAGCAAGTGATCTTTTAGGGATAGTTGAGCCACTGCGAAAAGAATTTGGAGTTCTGCTGGTTATAGCGAGTGGAAATATCTGCCCTATAACAAGTCAATCTGATGAAGCTATTTTATAATTTTCTAACCAAACATACTATTTTAAATGCATTTATGGATGGATTGATACAGCTACTTTATGGCTCATCTTTGGCCACTTTTGGTACCATTATACATGCTGTTAGAGGTGGATTAAAGTTAACATCACCTATAATGATTGTTGTTATAATGATGATTTTATGACATTTGTCAGCAGTCATTATAATGCACTGTAATTATTATTTCTATTAGGATTAATGAAAATTAGGGTTTATCACAAAAAAAATTAATCAGAAGTTTGGTGACATAGTTTTCAATATTTTCAACAGGTTCTGACATAAAAAAGGAAAAGAAAAATACATGTATTTACGATATACATATTTTAGTTGAAATTAGGCACTGTTCAAATTTCCAAATTGTACCATCTTCTTCTTCTTCACCTTATTTTGTGTCAATATTCTTTAATAGGTAATTTTTTGCTGTTAATTGAGGCATTTAATTTGGTGAAATGAGTATTTCAACTTGGTTAATATGTATGACCAAAAGAGCACAGACTAAAAAATGAGACGCCCAATGAGCAGAAATTACAAATTCCACATTTGGATGTCATATTTTGCATAATGTAGAAATGATTCTACGAGTTATTGGTGTCATTGCAATATTTAATTTTTTTTAGTAAACGTTAATTATGAAAAAAATCATGAGGAGCCATAATATATAAAAACAGCAGCAAATTACAGCCTATTAAAAAATACAGCCACAGATTGATTGGTCATCTTCTTATGACAATTTTTGAGAGGCAACTTAGCAAAACATAGGAAAAATATTAATGCAAGGAATTGCAAGCCATGCAACTGCATGTATTTTAGGTTTACATTATGTGCAATGCGATAAATCCCCTTTTGAATGCTTTTACAGTCAAGCCCTCCATTCTTCCTTTGATGAATCCCGAGCCTCTGAATGCTGGCCAGTTATTCCAACTCACGTGCGTGGTATCTGAGGGAGATGATCCAATGTCCATCTCTTGGTCAATGAATGGCACCAGTATCTCCCATCTAACTGGCATATCCACTTTCAAGACTGGTGCAAGAGTCAGTAGTCTGTTCATTGAATCAGTCGGTGCTCAGCATAGTGGGCAGTATATGTGCACTGCTAAGAATCATGCTGGCATTTCAACTGCCACCTCACTCTTGGTTGTGAAAGGTAGTCGCTGCAGCAAACTTAAAACATTGCTCTTGACTTAGTTATTGTAATTCAAATGCTGTGTTTTCCTATGCATATGATGCTCTTAATAATTTTTGAATGAATAATAGTGTCATCATTTATGTATTGGTGTCTCCCATTTTAAAACTTTTTAAATGGGGAAATGTTTAAATATTGAAGCCAGACCTTGTGGCCACATTTTGAAGCAATGTTTCTTCAATGCATTCTGATTTTCCCCTCCTTGATTTCATCAATATAGGTGTCTCAATGATTTCAAAAGTAAATCTTAATTAATAATATACTACATTAATAGGGAATGATTAGGATACCATTGAGAGGGAGGGTGGGTTGGTTGTGCTGTAGTGTAGACAGTAGTAGAGATCGATTTTGAAAAAAAAATTGACCTCTGAGTGGTCAGGGTCAAGACTGTGGAGGAGGATTTAAATTCCTCTAAGGTATCTAATTTTTTGCTTTTTAAAAATATATTCTGTGGAAATAAACTCAAGCTAAACTAAAATTATTATTTTTATTTATGTCATTATGGAATTGATGATGATGGCCAAGTGATGACCTCCTCAGTGAATTTTATTAATGGATATATAGTTCATTAACCTATAAGCATCATAATCCTCCAGTCACAGTCTTCATGAAACTGTGAATCAGTACAATATGCTACTTATGTTGAACTAAAAATTAATTCATAATACAAAATTTCAAGGACCTTATGGCTAGCCTGGTTATGACTCCACTTAGAAAGTTTCTTCCTTATACAAATGTATATTTTTATGTAATGCATTGGATATTATCTTTTAATAATTTGACAAATATCTGAGTGTCATAGGAATTTTTCTCATTTTACCAAACATTGAGACTATACTCTCACTTTAAATATTAGCCCCTTGTATCTTCACCCAACTTTGACTGTCCTTCAGAACTGATGACATATTTTGGAATCCTAGTCAGTGCATCATTTGCATATGAAAGCACATCATTGGTTTGCTGCATATGATTTAATTGCATTATTATTTCACTGTCTCTTCATTCTTTCAAAAATGCTGCTCTGCATTTTATGTGACCAACATTATTTTGTTTTTTTTTAACCATAGAAAACTACCTTCCTAGTGTTGATGTTTTCTCACTCTATGTATGTGGAATCACCAATGAAACAATTGTGCAAAAATCAGTGTGTAGAATTACAGGAAAAAACATTATTTCCACTAGCGATGCACCTGCAAGTTTGTTAGCCTTGCACTTTTCTGTTCACACTAGGTCACATAAAATGTTTCCTTTAACCAGTACCACCAGAGATCCTTCCATTTTCCTTTGGAGAGAAGTCTAGAAATGCGGGTCAAACTGTGAGTGTTCACTGTGCCATAGTGGATGGGGACCCTCCTGTTGTGGTTCATTGGAATCTTAATGGAATCCCTATCACTGCAACAATGGAAGTTATTTCCGTGCCTCTTGGGGACTCAGGGTCAATCCTCACAATCCCCTTCCTGAAAGAGAAACACATGGGCAACTTCACCTGTGTTGCCGAAAACAAAGCTGGTTCAGCCTCATACACAGCCTATTTAGCTGTTACTGGTAACCTCACAGTTACAGTTTGTTATGCAAATCTGACATGTGAAAATGTGCCTTTTTGTGAATGCATTAAATTATTTGGTCCGTGATCCATCACTTAAAGAGATGTGAAGTCAGTCTCGTCTTGTGCATGTATTTGGTCATGAAACTGTACATTTTAAAAGTTGTTTTGTCATGAGAAATTGTGTGAATGTCATAGTGTGCATGTCCCATGTGTAGCATTGTCCAGGATTCATGCCAGAAATGATATGCATGTTAGCTTTTTTTAGATTTCCATTTTTATTCAAACCTCTATTCCTCATATCACACGGCAAGATTATTCAGTAATAAGTTCATCCTGAAAGTGCAATGTCAATAGTATAGTGTGTAGTGACTACATATTTTAGGAACTAAAACTGCTGAATAGAACTTAGTGCTTTGCTTGAAGAAAGCATGTCTGAAGTGTTTTTAGAAATTGGTCATTCTGTCAGGAGTTTATGGATTGTTCAATTTATTTCATACTTAGGGCAATGAATGAATCTTAGAAGATTGTAGATAAATATTGCGGTGTCAAGTGTAGTCTAGGTTCTGGCTCACATGGCTGGTAATAAAAAAAATCAAGCTGCAAAACAAATATGAGTATTTGATGATTATCTTGGTATTTAACTGAGAAATAATTGTTTCACAGTTCAGATTCATTTTTTCCAAATTCATATGTACATAGTTACCACTTTCATTATCTTTCTGAAAAGAAATGAATATTGCCATTAACTATAGTAGAAAGCTCCATTTTTTCATTTCAATTTGTGTACTCGTGTATCCAGTTTTTGATGAAGCATTTGGATATAAAAATATTATTGCTTAAGAGTTTAAGTGAAAATATTATGTCGGTGTTTCTGAAATGTGTTATCATCCTTCTTTTAGGTATCCAAGAAAATTACATTAGATTAGAGACTAAAAAGGTTTGACATTGAAGGTTTTTATCCACCAACCCTTGTTTAAACAAGTTTATTATTCCGTAACCCATTTTTGAAGGATAAATTAGAATAGAGAATATCCTTTGGAGAGCATTAAGGAATTTTACTTTGACTAGCCAGAAGATGTGCAAACCAATAATTCTAATAAAAAGATACTCCTATATGAACTTGGCCTTGGTTGTTGACCTTTTGATTAGTCAGAAATTTACACTGCACATGGGTGGCACCTATCACCTTGAGGGGTGCATCTATTAATTGCAATTTAATCAATATGGGGCTGTACCTATGTTAAAGTTATGTCTGAAACATGGTTCAATGAATTGTCAGGAGAGCTAAACAAATTCATCATGCTTTAATTTACTGGCCTCCATTCTGATGTTCCACTTCAGGAAATATATCTTTCATCCCAAACCAGGACCTTAATTTGGTATGCTCAAACTAATTTCTACATGGTTTTTATTCCAGTCCTTCTTTATCACACTTTTCATACT
>WURS02000014.1:3165754-3193542 GCA_011762765.2 Rhinocypha anisoptera | reverse complement strand
GGACCTTAATTTGGTATGCTCAAACTAATTTCTACATGGTTTTTATTCCAGTCCTTCTTTATCACACTTTTCATACTGACACTTTCTCTGGGAATTTTTGCCCAAGCCTCTTTGTTCTTATAGGAATTCATATTGAGCATATCGCCTCAGTTTGCATGACACATAAAGATTAACAAATGTGATTCAAAAGAAGCAGTTGAAGGCAATTGCAGTGTGACTCTGATAGTAATAGCAGTATACAATGGTTTTAGGTAGGCGGTATTCAAATAACAATCTGGATATTCAAATAACAAAAGAGAAAATTTTCAGAAGCCTTCTGCACATCAAAGACTTCTTTCATACAAATTATATTATAGATTTATTTTGCAGCGTAGTATACCTCATCGTAATTTCCTACACTTCCTTGACTTCCAATTAAATATATTGTTTTTATACAAAACTCCTGAGATTTATTAAAAAAATCATTTTTAATCATCATTAACTTTTCCTTTTCCAAGATGTGGTAACACACTGTGTGTTGATTTCCAGTTAGCTCCAGCAGTGACTTATAGTCTGATGCAATCAGATATTGTTGTGGTAATCAGTGTCTTTCTACATATTTTACTTTTATCTGTGGTTTTAGTGACACTTTCTTGGAACAAGATTTAAGTTTATAAGGATTGCCTCATCCGATTTGAAAATTTTTTAATTCAAAATTACAGCATTATTAATTGAAGAGTAATTATAAATATTTAATTATTTTCTGAGAAGATTTATAGTAAAGGTTTTTGTCAAATATTTATTTAATGATTTATTGGCAAGTACGTTAGGTACTATTTATAATGAAGCAGACTGGCTTTATTACTGTTTTCAAGCATTTTTTGATGAACTTTGACTAGTATGAAAATGTTTTTCTCATTTAGCTGGTTGCTTCCTTAGAATTCAGCCTTGTGCTAAATTTGTTAGGATTTTCTTAGACTTATTACTGTTTAGAATTTTTAAGTCATGCTTCTTAAAAACTTTAAAGAATGTTATTTTTATATTAATTCACCAGTATATTGAGGTAATAGTAAAAATCTAAGCTTACTTTTGAATTTTGTGCATGATTATTAGTAGAGCTGAATTGAGTAAAATAGTGCTGTTTTCATTAGCAGCATATTTAATATCAAAATTAAAAGATTTAATGAGACATGACCCATATTACATAATCTATGTAATTATTTAGGAAAATCATCGAAAATATTTGACTCTCTTGTAATAATAATCTCTACTCTTGGTAGCTTCAACACTTAGTTCGCCACAATATCTCTTAGACAAAAAGTGTATGTTAAATTTTTTTGTCAATTGTTTTAATGCTAATACTGATTGCAGATAAATTAATATTATTAATATAGGGGTATAGATGAAACACAAGCTCAGCATCCTCTTGACTGAGGAGAAAATAATTAGGTTGTTTAAACTTACAAATATTATTTGATTGTTCCTCCTATCTTGTTCCTCAGAAGGTAGAGCTTATTATTAATCTAAACATAAAGGTGAAGTTGAAAATTGTTTTTCAGGTATTTAGATGAATCAAGTTATTGATTAAATTTCTTTCAGTTTTTAAAAATTCTTATACTTGAAGTAATTGAAAAATAGTAGGTCATCTTTGTACTGATAGAAAATTTATATGGTGTGTTTTATTTGTCCAGGACTGTACTTTTAGGAAAATACGAATGGACTTTCAGTATTATCTAATAAATGTTCCTGAAAAACAAGTTCTATTATACAATTAAATCAAGAGAGTCTTAGAATCTCTTAAAATCTCAATGAACCATTTCAAATTAGATAAGTTCATGGAAACTTTCATTTTGAGGGTCTTATCTGAAGCTTAGTTCCTTTAATTACAACTATAGGACAATCAAAATGAAATTTTCTTGTGGTGGCATCATGAGAAATTATAACCATTATGAAACACAAATTCCCAAATTTTCAGGAAGGGTTTTTGAATTTGTGATTTTTATAAAACAATTTATTGTATCATGAAACAGACTTAGATTTTTATAGTATCCATGAATGTAGCCTTTCCACATTTAATATTTAGTGCATATATTTAAATGATTGTTGTGAAAAACAATCATATCCATTATTCATTTTATAGTTTTCAGTTAGAATTTTTTCTGGGGTGAATGTTACAGCTCCAAAATATTTTAGGCAGAAAAATTTTTCAGTAATACAATCCACATATTTTATTTTCTCAAAATTAAACATATACTCATGATTTTCAATATTATTAAATTAAGCAATTGTTTACTCAGTGAATATCACAATTTATTTCCGGTTAGATTCAAGTGGAAATGAGTGACTTGGAGGAGAGTAATCATGTTTTGTCCTGTTCTATTCTATTTATCATTCAAATATATTTCTTACCCATGCTAATGCACATCAAATGTGAAAATGGTATTCCAATATTATAGTCTATTTACATAGTTGATAAATTTAGTTATTATTCAAAAAGAGATTGCATAATGTTTATGAGTGTAGATGTATAGAAATTATTACTAAAAGCTGAAACAGTCATTAATTATGAATTACTTTTTTTTGCTGGAAACCATCCATATCATTTTTGTCACTCACTTGTAACTGACATCACATATGGTTGTTTATAATACTCCCTTCTCTGTTAACAATGATATTCAGGTGTGCAAAGTAGTTATTACACAACTGCCTGAGATTTATTTCCAGCAATTTAAAATTTGCATCACTATCTCATGCTTAAAACCTTAAATATGCTTTCTAAAGATCTAATCAGAATTATTTGTGTGCATATAATGTACATAGATCTTCTAAAACCATCAACTGAGAAATAATTTGTAATGTTATTTAAAAAAGCAGTTTATTCCAAGAGATCTGGAACTTTTCTTATTGCACAGTCCGCCCTCATATCGTCCCCTTTGCATTTGAGGGAGAGGCTAATTCTGGTGATGGAGTTCAATTGAATTGTTATGTGTCAAAAGGGGACACCCCCTTGCACATATCATGGAATTTCCATGGCCGAGAGCTCTCCTCACATTATGGCATCATCACTACCAAGATAGGCGAACGCACTCGCCTGCTCACCATCTCCTCTGTCATGGGAGGACATGCTGGAAATTACACATGCTCTGCACGGAATGCTGCTGGTTCTACTAATTACACAGCTTCATTGTTTGTTAATGGTACTAAATGTAGTTGCTAGAAATATTTCTTGTAGAATTATTGAAAACTCTGTTTCATTTTTGAAAGATTGCTATAGTAAACTGTGGATGGTTAAGCAGAGGTGCAGGTTTTTTGCATTTTCGAAGGCAGAGTAGTTTGGTTTAGTAGATATGGTGAGGGTGGGCATGCTAAAAAATAGTTCAATCAGTCCCAAGTAATAGTATTTTTGTTTATAAGGTGCTCTTCCTATTGTCATTTAGCTGCTCTTCAAATAAAGGAAAAACCCGAGTGGACAGAACAACCATGTCCTAGGCAGGTCTTGAACCCATTACCTTTGGGTTAGCTGTTGAGTGCCCTACCCCTACTAATGCTAACACAACCAACTTCAGCCCCAAATATTAATTCTGTTTCAGCAGAGTTTACAAGGATAATTCTTGTATCATAGGCACAATATGAATAGGTTTCTTTGACAGGGGTAATTTCTTGGAATTATTCAGAACCCAAAGGTTCTTGATGGCTTCTCACTGTAAAATCCCAAGTTCTTCCAAATTCTTCTGCTTAAGAATACATTCCTCAGCTATATCTCTTCCCATCTGTCATTGTTTATTCAGTCTGTGTGTGTGTGACTATCTTCTGAAAAAAATTGTTTCAAGGGGTAACACCAGTGACTTCATTTTAATCTTGAATTTTGTTTTCAATTGAATTCACATGTCCTGGAATTCTTGCCTGATCTTCATAAGAAATGCCTTTTTGCTGTTCTTGGCAAAATTTTTCTTTGGTGCTTTATCATAAATTGAAGCATTTTTATACAAAATAGGCTTCATACCTCATCTGCCTCTGGATCTTCATCATATCATGAAAACCCTTCACAATTATTCCATATTCAAATTAGACAGTGTTTCCAAGTAGGATTTGTTAACTTGACTAGTTATTGGTTCCTTTAATGATGATATGTTGGGTTAAATGTACTACTGCAGGTGGTGTAGTACTACTGCAGGTGGTGTAGCAGTAGGTGGTATAGGAATCCTGTACAAAAGGTGTTTCGGCAGTGGTTATTTGTGACGTATGTGTAAAGACATGATTAATTTTCATTTACTTGAAATTTAATTACTAATCAGCACAGGTTTTAACTTGCATGATACATCCTACTTTTTCATTAACTAGTTTTAGGACAAATTTGTTGTGTATGAGGAAGACACTTTTCAAAAATTGTCCTGTATACTGAGTTTGGATCTTATTCTTAGTTTTGCCTGTCATCGTCCCGTTCTTCCCATACGATGAGGTGTACGCAGGGGATAGTGTCCAGCTCAACTGCTATGTTGCTAAAGGGGCTTTGCCTCTGCAAATCAGTTGGAATTTCCACAGCCAAGAAGACAAGTTTGGCTCGCATTCACTCATACATACCAATCGAGTGGGTGACCGTTCTAGCACACTCACCATATCCTCAGCAGTCGCTGCTCATTCAGGGAATTATACATGCACTGCACAGAACGTGGCTGGGTTTTCCAGTTATACTACCACTCTGAATGTGAATGGTAAATTGGGTGCTTTCGATTACACCACTTAAACCTTGAATTTCCTAGTTAAAAACCTACCTTTTCAATTAGAGTATGTAGTTTCCTTTCAATACTCTCAGTACCACTCCTACAGTCCTATAGTAGTTGTCTTTTTCCAATGTGAATGGAATATTATTTTATGAGATGAGGCACTCAATTACTATTATTTCCTTAGGAGGGCAGGAAAAATTCCACTCTGGAAGGATTCTGGCATTCACATGTGAATGTTATATTATACAGTACAGCTCTAGATGAATATTACTATCCATTTTACAGTTACTCCTCAGATTTCACCATTTTCATTTGGAGATGAGCCTGCAAACTATGGTGACATGTCAGCAGTCCAATGTGCAGTTTACAAAGGAGATTTGCCAGTTTTTATTTCATGGGCTTTTAATGGAAAGGAGCTCTCTCCTGGAAATGGAGTTTCAATTTCCAAAATAAGCCAGCGAATCAGCACTTTAAGTATAGAATCTGTGGCAGCGAAACACTCAGGAACATATTCTTGTGTTGCCAAGAATGCAGCAGGGTTTAGCAATTACACAGTGCACTTAAGTGTCAATGGTAATTTTTAATTAAATTCACATTTTGCAGAGGAATGATTCCTTTTCTTATAGTTAAATATTTTCCATCATTATTTTTCATTAAATTTTTTAATTTTCTTCTGATTTTTTATTTTTTTTTTTCTTTTTAATATCAGATGTTTTTAGTTTTTTCAAATCACCAATTAGGAATATCTATGCTCACTGCTTTCCACATCGCTTATATTTCAAATTAATTAATTTACATTCTCTCCATTACGTAGAAAACTACATTAACATGATAAATCATTACAAAACTACACAAAGACAATTTTCTTAAAGTTTTTTGATAATTTTCTCAGAAATAATCCTTGTCTGGTCAGAAAATACATTTTTCCATCCCATAATCAATCTGTAAAGCCTATTTAGTGGGTGATGCAACAGTATAATAGGCTATTCATAAAACAAAAATATATTGACTTCTGCTTCCCTCTATTCTGCATGTTTCATTCTTAACCCTTTCGTGTCGGAGCCCTAAACAATCCCTGCATTCGGGTGTGCAACAAAATAGAGGAAAAATGACCCAAAAAAGGTCGTCTGTAGTGGGGGGATTATTCTGAATGCCTGATATATCGGTCATTTGGTACGAAAGGGTTAAAGGAGTAGAGAAATACATATTACTTGTGTACCTAATTCTGGGAGGCATTCAACACCTGAGGCCAATTAAATTAATCCACTTAAATAAGTAACATCAAACATTAAAGCTTGAAATTAAGGAGAGAGGGAATGGTGGAAAGTAACTCTTGTCCACCTTTAGTTCAGAAAAAGGTACCTGAAAGTTCACAGTTTAACTTACATTCAGATGACTTATGCTTTCTCTTTGCATGGCCCCTAATATCAGCATACCATTGTAGACATGTGACCTTTGGAAATTAAACCTAAGCCCTGGTAGATTACAAAAATTTTGGGGTTGGATAGTCCACCTCACCACCAATGAATAACCACTAAATAAAATCTTCCTAAAGAGGTATAAAAGATTAAATGATTGTAGTACATGTTGTTAGCGATTCTTTGGAATAGTTACACTCCTTAAAAATGAAAGGTTAATGTAAGGTGTGATCACTGCAAATTATCTGATGCCTAAGGAGGTGGTGTCTTGTACATGTAAAAAATTAAATACCATGGAGGAAGCTGAACAAAATATTATAAACTCACATATTAAGTAGTTGCTTGAAAGTTAAATAGCCGTACTTCCTGTATTAAAAGTTAACATCAAGCTTGTTACCTATTATAATTATGTACTTGGTCTTGGATACTTATTTCCAAATATAGAGTACAATAAAATACTATGCAATAACTTCATTGGTATATATCTGTAAAATGTAGCTGTTAAATTGTTCATTTTCATTATTTAGGGGCATAAGTCTTCATGATTTTAGTGAAAGCTGTGATAACATGGTATCATACCATATGGTTTCTTTAAATTCACCATAAAGTTATTAAATTAACTTGATACAGTCAGCCTATTAAATGTAAAGAAAAATGTTGTTCATGTTTAATACTTGTGGCTTAAGTTTATCTATATGTTAAACCGTCTTTACTACACAACTATGAAATTTTTACAACCTCATCAAAAGTTGATTTAATATAGAACTTGTGCTCTATGCAGGTGGAGTTGTATTTTTAGTATAAGTAATAATTAGATGTGAATATGAAAATTTTATGTACTAAAGATGTCTTTGAAATGAGATACATGATTTTACTTAAGTGATACATATCAGTTCATGATTAAATTTTTACAGTATTACCTCAAATTTCACCATTTACCTTTGGTCAGAAGGCATATAATGCTAGGCAGTTGGTTCAGCAGTATTGTGCTGTAACAGAGGGTGATGAACCAATTGAAATAAAATGGTTTCTGAATGGAAATGATGTGTCATATGTGAGAGGTGTCACCACATTTAAATTGGGAGCCCGGACAAGTATTCTTACAATTGAGTCTGCATCATTTCACCACCAAGGCACTTATGAATGCAGAGCTAGCAACCCAGTGGGTGTTTCAACTTATAAAGCTGTTTTAGTTGTCAATGGTAACTTCTTAAGAAGTAAACTTTATTATGCAAATGCAATTCTACCCATTATTTTGTATGCCTAAAGCTTTGTAAACCTCATTTTCACTTGATTAATCTCATCTTTTTGTTTATTTATTAGGAAAATGCTTAAAAATATTTTCATGCTTCACAATTTATTTTGATTATTTCAACCTTTCTGCAGAATTTCAATTTTTCTCATAAGAGAATTCCCCTTGAGAGAGGTGGCATGTAAAAAATTTGTGGCTAGGCACATTGAAAATCAGATGTATTGTTGGTAGGAGTGATTTAAAGGTTAAAGAGCATTGTTGTCAATGTCTCTTGACATCTAATATGGAATACCCCATCCAGAAAGTAACTCATTCATAAAATTGAGAAGTTTTAGTGCAGAGCAGGGTAATTCATAAATAATTGGTATGACATAACTTCAGAACTACGGTTATGTGACTCAGTTGGGAGTGGTTAGAGTGGAGAAGACTGACTTTTAGGTTAAATTCATTTGACAACTTAGAGCTGCTGAAGTTTATGGTCATTTTCAATCATAACCAAACCTATATAGGACAGTCCAACCACATTCACAAAGTAAGAGAGATAGATGCCTATACCAGCAGATTTTGAGATTCTCTCTTTCCATAGACAGCATGTGAAAGTAACCACTTGAAAATAGTTAACCAATTTATGAAATTGAAGTGATCCTTGGAGAAATAACTTAAAAAACTTGGTGTTTTACACACACCATCAGGTGGCTTGCAGGGTATACATATACATGTAGAAAGATATTAGCAATTTTTTTTTATTTTTCAACCATTATTATGCACCTTGTAATTAATAATCAGTCTAAAAATAATCTACTACTATTCAGAGTTGTAGTGAAACGTGCCTAAATCTTTCTATTCCATTTCTTTGCATATATTTTGTCCTAACGGTCCATTTGATTGTGGCATCATGTTGTACTAAGTCATTTCTTGACCATTGTATTCCATTTCAGTAGATATTATCAGACAGTGTATTCCAAGGAGAAACTGCTGATATGTAGAGTACATAGCACATCTAAAAATTATCTCTTTGTTGCCAGGGCCATCCTACAGCATGATAAATTACACTAATGGCCAAAAATTTACGGGGACTACTAAAGCAACAGTTGAAGTGTTAACGGCAATGGAGAGTAATGAGAAAAGCACTACAAAATATAAAAACTTTAAAAAAATCTAAATGCACTTTTCTATCACCTTGCAGTTTCCCCACAAATTTCTTCATTTTTCTTTGACGGACCTGCAAATTATGGAGACACATCAGTGGTCCAATGCACTGTTTTTAAAGGAGATTTGCCAGTGTTTATTTCCTGGGAGTTTAATGGAAAGGAATTATCATCAGGCAATGGCGTTTCAATAGCAAAAATTACCCAACGCACAAGTTTGTTGAGTATAGAGTCTGTTACTGCCAAACATGCAGGACAATATGCTTGTGTTGCCAAGAATGCAGCTGGGTATAGCAATCACACAGCAGAGTTAAGAGTCAATGGTAATTTCTGTTAGGATTTGGTACATTTTCCTGTTACACTTTTGGAAAATGTTACACTTTTACTTGGCAATGATTATATCTTATGCCTATGATTCTTTTTATAACTCCTTCCCTCTTGTTTCATTACCTTCCTTGTGGTTTTAACAATGAGTGTCTAACTACTTATTATGGGAATTGAACATTTTCATGTGGCTTACATTTTTTTATCAGGCAAATAATCTACTTTAGCACAAAGTTTTGCACAAAGAATTACATTAATAGCAATTTTCCTTCTATTATTTGGCTCACACACATTGATTCATCATATTATGTAATAGCATCAAAGTATAATGTACAAAACATTATTTCTTTTTTTTTCTGATAATTTCTTTGACCAGAATTATTCTGAGTTGTTGGTCAAAACAAATTGATCATGATTTGAATGTTACCATTTGAGGCAATTCTGAATATGAATAACATTTCCAAACAATATCAGAATTTAACAGCGTCACTTCAATTTTAAAACATTAAAGCATTATTACTATAGAATGGGAAAATTCCATATTTAACTTCAACACATTAGCTTTGGCCAGGCCTATCCTATCTCTATCTCAACCTATCTCATTGAATTTAGATAAAATTTGTAATTTGTAATCCACCCTTTCCATATGCCATTACAAAGCTTGAGTGTTTAGAGAAGTTTATTAGACAGTGAACTTGGAGAAAAGAAAGTTGACTTTTAAGTAATAGTTATGTATGAGATAATGTCATAAATATATGCTCCTTATGTGATATTAAAGGTGGTGGTGCAGGTCATGCATACTAATAGCCTATATCTATTAAGAGGTCTTTAGAGCTACCTGCTGAGCGAATGATTGGTAAATTCTTACGGCAGCATAAACCATAAATTATTACTTGATTATTTCTCTCTTTCAAGGGACAGTTTATATTTTAAGTTCTTTGACTTTTGAAAAATTAAAAGTCTTTGTCCTTATATAACTTGTCCTATAATGTTATTATTCACAAAATTACTAATGTGAAGTAGTAGACATTCATCATGTCCTAAACGAAAAAACTATTCTCAATTTGCAGTTCCTCCTCAGATATCACCATTTTCTTTTGGTGATGAGCCTTCCAACTATGGTGACACTTCAGTAGTACAATGTACGGTTTATAAGGGGGATTTGCCAGTATTTGTTTCCTGGGTTTTTAATGGGAAAGATCTCTCATCAGGGAATGGCATTTCTATTCAAAAAATGACTCAACGTACAAGCTTATTGAGCATAGAGTCGGTTGCTGCCAAACATGCGGGACAATATGCTTGTGTTGCCAAGAATGCAGCAGGGTATAGCAATCACACAGTGCAGTTGAGAGTTAATGGTAATTCCTATTAGGTTCTGGTAATTTTCTTGATCCATTTTTATCATTTTACATTGATTATGATATATTTTACTTTTTATTGTAACTCCTTACCTAATAATTCATTTTAACCTCCAGGATTTTAGTTGCTTAATCTCACTGAGTACCGACCATTACAGAAAATTTGTTTTAAGGATCATCATTATAAGCAGTTTTATGAGATTAATAAATAAATATTATGTAAGTTATCAATAGGTGATTGTATAATGTTTTGATATTATTTTTCTGAATGCCATCATATCAGAAATTCTACTTATGAACTGAAGTCTTCTTCTGAAATAATTCCAGGTTTACATTTATTATTCACCAAATACACTTCTAAAATACACTAGGCACTTCAGAATATTTTTTAAATATGTTTGAACATACAGTCATCTGCAGGGTTCCTATTAGATATATGCCATCCAAATAATTATATTATTATACTAATTCTTCTCAACTTCATTGAACTTTTGCATAGTTGTTTTTGTTATTGTAAAGATTGGTCTGTATTTATTGTTTTTAGAGTGAAGAATTGGTGGGATTTTTGCCAATCATTACCCAGGAAAACACCAAAATGGTTAAATTGTTTTTGTTAAATACATTCATTCACTAGAAAAGCTATTTAACATGTTTATTTTTGAGACCAATGGCTAAACAACTTAACTATTCCACACACAAATATTAATACACATGTCTTGATCATGAGAAATATTTGTACACATTTCCTTAGATTAATTATTATGTAAAAATCATCCATTCTCAAAATGAACCCCGTGTGATTTCATGCATAACCACCATTAAACATCATCAATTTTTCTTTCTATATTTATTAGTTTAGAGGGAAGTAATGCACAATTAACCCTCTGGTTGTGGTCATCTCTTCAGCATTTGATTCATCATATTTGTTTGGTATGTAAAAAGTATTGTCTCTCCTTACCCTATGCCAATGCCAAGATCTTATTTCAAATGAATCTAACTTAGAGAGTGTTGATTAGATTAGAGTATGAAACTTTTACTAATTGTTTATGGTTAGGATATGACACGAGGATCCAAAATGGTAGATTATGAAGATAGATTCCTTCAAATTAAAACTACAAGGTTTTTTCAGCAGCTATTTACCATTTTCAATGATACATTTTACCCTACCCTGTGGTTACTCTAATGAAAAAAGTTAAAATTCATGAAGAAAAATGCCATTATGTAATGGAGCAATACCATGAACAAGCAAAAAATGAGTTTCTAAATCTTCTCAATTTGCAGTTCCTCCTCAGATATCACCATTTTCTTTTGGCGATGAACCTTCCAACTATGGTGACACTTCAGTAGTCCAGTGTACGGTTTACAAGGGGGATTTACCAGTATTTATTTCGTGGGTGTTTAATGGGAAAGATCTCTCATCAGGGAATGGCATTTCTATTCAAAAAATGACTCAACGTACAAGCTTTTTGAGCATAGAGTCGGTTGCTGCCAAACATGCAGGACAATATGCTTGCGTTGCCAAGAATGCAGCAGGGTATAGCAATCACACGGTGCAGTTGAGAGTTAATGGTAACCACTGATTTACATTTTTGTATTATTTTTTATTTACATTCTGTGACAGGTATTCTTGACTCATCCTCCATTTTTTCTACCCCTTTGACAATATTATCTAATTTATTCACCCCAAGTTTTTTTCATTTATTGTGTGTTGAATTTTCCCTTACACCAGAGCAACGAGTAAAATATCCTACTAGGACCTGCCTGTCTCTTTTTCAGTGACATGATTTTGAATCCTTTATTTTTATTTCTTCTCTAGTTGCCAATTCCAAATATTTTACATTGGAAAAGGACATCTATATGCACTTCTATCCAAATAAAATGAACTCCCATAATACAATTGCCATCTGACACTTTCATGCAGTTAAAAAAACAATCTGCTGAAATCAGAATCATAGAGGTTGCTATAATTAACTACATTTTTACAATTTTTATAGTGGATAGTACCCATCTATACTGTTCATATATTCTTCTTCAGAATTTCCACTTGCTTTGTTGTCTAGGATTTATTTCTCACTGTTTGGACACTTGATACTGATTCACTAATAACATTATTGAATACAAGTTTTCTTTTGGAAGTAAAAGATATTTAACCATATTGTGAAAAAAAGTTAGATATATATATGTATTAACAGTGACACCACCCCTCATACTCTTTTTTTTAAACAAATTTTCTCAACTTAATTATTCATTATTGGTGGAAACAGATCTAATGGAATAAGCAATGACTCTTCAATCATCTATGAATATTTCACTCCCAACCCCATCCCTCCATCCACTTCCATCAATCAGAAACTCTCAGAGCACCATGAAAGCAAAGAAAATCAGTCTCAGCGATATTTAAATTTTACTATATCACCCTCTCAGTCCCAGTGCACCATAAAAGTGCATGACACAGCCACCCACTTCTCGGTCAAATATGTCATTCTCCCCTTTTTCTGCAGCTAGTTTCTGAAACTCGTCCTCAGAATCGAATTCTACAGAGGAGACCAGTGGAAATTTCAATAAACTTATAATGACCAATGTCGCTCTCATTAGAATTTATGACTTCACTTTGTGTATCTTTTTAATTGTAGAAATCCTGAAGGCATTTAAAAAATTCCTTTTGGTTAAGTTTGGATCAGAAAGTTTTCCTAATTCTAGGGATGAAAGATGAGATGCCCCAAGCTTGCTCTCTATGGTCTTATATTAGGAAATGATACCATAACAAAGATATTAGATTATAATGCTTCCATTAGATACTGCAGGACTAATAAGTCAGAACAAATGTATATGCTGTCTTACCTCAAGAAAATGATAGAATGAAGAAATGTTAGATTAATGATGATGTCAGTCTTCCAGGCCGTAAATTTAATATATAAATGTAAAAAAAATATTTCTTAGCAGCTAAACTTCTCATCACTTTACAAGAACGTTCTTTGTGAAAGTTGTGAAGGAACTAGGTCATGCATAAAAGAGAAGGGGACTAAGAATAATTGTTCATAGTGCTTAGAGGTCTGTGAAACTGGCGTTGTGGTTTGTAAGTTTTCTTATTCTTAACCACCAAATATGCTGAGATAAACACTTGAACTTTCAATCAAAGCACATGACTGGTTTAACTGCATTTTTAATGTTTAATTGAATGAGAAGTTTGTGTGTTTATTCACTTACATACTTGCACCTTATTTTTATATTTTTAATGTGACTGAACTTACATGCAACAGCTTTAGATAATCAATAATGTAGCCCAGCAAGCTTAAAATGTCAATGTCTTCTCATTCAGCTCTGACTGATAACTAACTACTTCAGCTGTAGACAATTAATAGCACGTTCACTTTTGTAAATGATAAAAATTAGTACTTTCATCATCTATTGTGGACAATGTGAACTGGGGATTTTGGGAGAACTGGTAATACCAACATGACCATTTCTGCTTCTCATAATAGCCTAGGTTCTGGGAGGGAAATGGATACCAGAATAATCAATATTAACAAATTTACATTTTTTTCACACCTCTGTATTTAAAAAAAAAAGGAAATTGATGTCTGATAAACCCATGAGATTTGGTGTGAGCTTGAGAATTATTCACATAGTCTATTTTAAAATGACTGCGGCCCTACAGAGATCCATCAATATTCTAGTATGATAAAAAGGTGATAATGTTTATTTCTCCTTAGGGTTTAGATTAGCTTGGATTTGTATGTGATCAAATGAAACTGTGTCAATCAACATTTCCTCATGGCTAAGTTTTGGTTGTGTCCGTAGTATTGCCATTTATCATCCCATTCTTCCCGTATGATGAGGTGAATGCGGGGGATAGTGTACAACTAAATTGTCATGTGGCAAAGGGTGATAAGCCTCTGCAGATCAATTGGAACTTCCAGAGCGAAGAAGACCTGCTGGCTTCCCACGCACTCATCCAAACTAATAAAGTTGGTGACAGGTCAAGCATATTGACCATTACTTCAGCAGTAGCTGGACACTCTGGAAACTACACTTGCACAGCTCAAAATTCTGCAGGTTTTGCCAGTCACACAACTACTCTCAATGTCAATGGTAATTGGATTGGTTCAGTGCGGATTCTGTGTACCTCTCCTCTCACAAACCCTTCACATACTATGTATTATTTCTTTTTTGGAAGAGAGTAAATACACTTGCATATCTTCTAAATGTTGCTCTGTTGCTGCATTCATGTTGGAAAAAGCATTGTGAAGGAGTAATGGATGAAAGGGTCATATAATTGTTCCTCATCTAGCTTGAGTTTTCTTCCGAGATTAGGCAATATAGTCATGTTGTTAGTCCATAATTGATTCTCAATTTGAAAATGTTTTGAATTTAGTCTTGTTCAGCAATTTTCTTTTTCTTGTTGTGTTCAATTATTTTCAATCTGGACACTTTTTTCTATCAGTATGTAGAAAATTCTAGGAAAAGCCACATTAAAAGAATTTGGTCTCCTTTCCATTAGCCCATCCTGGTGATGTTGAGTTCACCCTGAGTAGTTTGCACTTGCTAGTGTTAATAGGTAGAGTATGCAGGAGTGGAGTAGGTAATCAGATTGTAAATATGGATTTGGGCACAGGAGTCAGAATTTCTCAAAGAGTTCTGATTTGCAGAGTTATGCATGATGATGGATGGCTTAATGCAATCTTAAATTCACCAAACAAGCTGAATCTTTCCAAGTCATCATAGACAATTTCCATGAAGACATGTAGTCATAGTGTGCAATTAATCTTTCATTCATTAAATTTTCTTGTATGATCTGAATATCAGTTAAGAATTGTTACAAGAAAATTGGTTCTCCACCTATCTATTTGAGTTCCTCACAGATTTGATCCATTATAAGGTCTGACAGTAGGTGTCTTATGCGAAATGCATGTGTAACTGTATGATAATGATACAATACGGTTCTAAATCAGCCTCTTTGAGAAACTAGTTTTTATGAAGGTGTATGAACATTGTTACTATCTAAATTCTGTAAATGTCAATGACAATTTGTTACTACGTATCCATCAAGAATCTGTATTTGGTTAGGGTCTCTGCATCATTTCTGAATGTAGTAAGAAATAATGTTATAGGTTGTTGTTCTTAAAAATTTAGAAATACTGCCACTATTTAAGAAATGTGAAAACTAATAATAATAACCTTTATTGTGTCCCAGAACATATAATCACATTATGGGACATTCATGTACACACATAGGATATTTACACTAAAATAGAGTTGTTAAGCAGGCTGAAATAGTTCATCCATACTATACAGGTTCTTTCCAAAAGGAAAATATGCCATTATCTTTTAAATGACATGTGTTGACTGGTCTTTTAAATAAGTAGGAAGTTTAGTGTATAGCTGTACATTTACTCTCATACACACACATTTATACTCATAGCTGGCATCGGTGGTGGTGGGGTAACGTCCTCGTCTGCCAACTCGGAGGTCGCGGGTTCAAATCCCAACTAGGTGGATTTTTCAATCTCCACCTAGGGCATGGATGTTTGTGTTTCGTCCTTGTTATTAAAAATGTTATAGTGCCCACTGTAATTGGCCTATTATTGCTGTTTGTGGGCGATTGAAAATAAATAAAATAAATTTCACACACTAACAGAGAAGATAAAACAAATACACAAAGTGAATAGAAAAGAAATGTAAAGAAGTACAGTGTATTTGGAGGCACACATAGTTGAAGTCCATACACATCGTAACCACTAATTGGTGAAAACATAATGAATTATAGGGAATTTGTAAAAGAATATGAACACATTAAATGACAAGCCCATACAGTGGGAGAGATTGAAGAAGCTGACTTTTGAGTTTTAATTAAAATATCTTTAGAATGCAGTCTACCAACATTTTAGCCACTTTTTCTTAGATGATCATTTTATAATTAGAATTTGATCACATTTGCTCTTAGAAAGAAACTTTTTAACAGTATTTTTTATTTTGTAATTGTTCAACACAAATGTACTTTAGTTGGTTAGCTAAAACACGCTATTGTAATACTGTAGGCTGCTGGTGTTAATATAATTCCTTTATATTATATTGTAAACATTGGTATTCACTCTGCAGTTGCTCCTCAGATAACACCATTTTCATTTGGAGATGAACCAGCAAACTATGGTGATATGTCAGCTGTCCAGTGTGGAGTTTTCAAAGGAGATTTACCCGTGTTTGTATCTTGGGTTTTTAATGGCAAGGATCTATCTTCAGGCAATGGTGTTTCAATAGCCAAAATGACTCAACGAATAAGTCTTTTAAGTATAGAATCAGTAGCTGCTCATCATTCAGGACAGTATACTTGTGTTGCCAAGAATGCTGCTGGCTTTAGTAATCACACTGTGCTGTTGAGGGTGAATGGTAATTTCCACCTTAGACATTTGTATATATTTGCATTTTCCGATTATTAGTTTTCAGTTTCTTATTTAGATGGCAACAATTGTTCTACTGTAGTTCATTTGATTTAATTCATTGAGAGTTGTTTTTCTATCATGATTCATTGACCAAATTTCTTTCTTTATTTTTCGTTATTGTATATTAATATAAAATATTTTTGTCAATTATGATATCTTAATTTTTGGTGACACATTCTTCTGTTCATTATGCATTCCTTTATCTGAAACCCTAAGATCTTCATTGTAGATACAAACAGAATTCTCCCTTCATGAGTTTAGTTGTCATCTACACACGTTGTTACCCACCCCAGTTTTTGTAAAATATTTCTCATTTAGGAGAAATTCAAACAAAAGTGCAATATAAAGTATTTGGTCTTCTCTTTTATGTTTTAAAACATTTTTGCAGAAAGTACATTAAATCATCTTGTTAAATAAAACAGTGTTAAAATTTCATTGACCCATGGGTTGATTTTGTACCAGGTATATTTTACACCAAGGCTGCCTTTCCCTGCATTATATTGTTTCTCATTTACAAAAAGAAAAATACTTAAATTAGAAATATTTTAAATTGTAAAGGAATATTTTTAAGATGTCTTAAAAATTAGTTTGCTTTATTTGACATCTTTAGGGGAACCATAAAAGTCAGTTTTATGTCATTAAGCATACATGCCCTTGCATGCTGCCATTACAGGGTTCCCCCCCAGCCCGGATATCAAGTTCTCATTTATACTCTGGGTCTGCTGGGGGGAGGGGGGGTACCCCAGCTAGGGGCCCCGCTCCTCTCACTAGTGAAAGGGCCATGGGACCCCTGGAGGGTACCCACTATCCAGCCAGGGACCACAAGCCCCCAGGAGTCCACTTCAATCCCACAGGTCCAAGCAAACAAGCTCGGAGGGCTCCCGTTGCCCCTGGTACTCTGTATTAGTCAGACTTCTCCGACAACGTTAGAAGAGTGGTCACCGTGAAATGCTCTCACACTTCCACTCCCACCCCTCAATCGTCCCCTCTGTTACTTCGAGGTATCGTCTGTTCCCCAGCACTGTTCTTTGTACTGGGATAGGGTGGATAAGCCTGAAATTTTTGCAGGGTGGACTGGGGTGGTCTCCACTCTCACCCTTAGAGGTTGTATGTCATCAGTGATTTCCTCTATTTTATGGAACATTTAGCCTTTACTGCTTTCCATTACTGTATTATATGTTCATAAATGAAGGAATTTCATAACAGAAAATAAATCTATGTTAAATTGTAGTAAGAGGTTGAAATATTAAAAAAAAATCATTTGCTCTTTTCTCATTCGACATTCCTATTGTTCAGAAAAAGTTAACTTGGCTCCCTTAAAAGTTTGTGACTGGCTCATAGCTCATGACTAATGGTGACAGGTACATTATATATGTATTGACTCTTACATTTACAAGTATTAAATTTCATTTTTATGGTTTGGATGCATTAATGGTATGAAACTTTTGTGATTACTCCTTGAATATTTAGGAGCCTGCCTAGTATTAAGAATTATATGCCTCTTGATTTGGTAAACTTTTCATTGTTGGAGTAACACACTATTATTTGATGGCTTTTTCCAGTACTGCCACATATTTCACCATTTTCATTTGGCCAGAATGCATTTAATGAAAGACAATCAATCCAGCAATATTGTGCAGTAATGGAAGGTGATGAACCAATTGAAATTAGGTGGTTTCTGAATGGTAACGATATATCATTTGTGAGAGGTGTAAGCACATTTAAACTGGGATCTCGGACGAGCATTTTAACAATTCAATCAGCATCATTTCACCACCAAGGCACTTATGAATGCAGAGCTAGCAATCCAGTTGGTGTTACTACCTATAAAGCTGAATTAGTAGTCAATGGTAACCTTTTAAATTAGTATCTGATTAACTGTAAAGTTTTGTTACTAAGGCTTTTGAAGCACTTTTATGCTTACAGGTATTGCATATTTTTATTATTTCTTTATATAATTATAAATATTTGATCAGCATGTTTTATATAAGTAATTAGTTTTGGCTCAGTAATTACATTTTACCGATTAGTGGGAGGATAGGTCTTACACATTATATTTCATGAAATTTACAGTAGTTGTCTTGTGACATTGGATTATAATTTTTTTAAGTAAACATTTCTAATTTTGAATGAATCTAAACAGGAAAATTGGCTTATATTTAACCCCGTTTTATGTAATGGTATTTTTCATGTAACTTTCTGGTGAAAAAGATAGGGAAGATCTAGTTGGTACACATTTGAAATACTGAATGTAGCCGAGAACTTTATTTTTATATGGGAGTAAAAGGCATTGGTTAATCAGCTTGTATAACACTACCACACATGACATTTCTCTTTACCTACTGTATCCTTAGTTCTTCTTTAGTGGTACTAAGTTAACATAAGTGTTAATCATGGAACGATCTTGAATGTTCAATGTGACCTGCATACTTTTGCTCTTGTGCTTCATTTTATGCCCATCTGTAATTGTATCTTTCCATGTTTTCCATCTCTCTTCTCTTAACATGTTCGAACAAATTTCTGAGTAAGTTTTATCTTCATATGGATTCTAATTGGTACCTCTGACTTATAATGTTGACTTGTACAAACATAATTTTAGCTCACTTGGGTCACTTTGGATTTATCTTTTGGTGCATCTTTTATTGCAGTTAACTAATCATCATTTTATGTGAAACTGTACATATTCTGTTACCTAGGATAGTCAACCATTTGGTTTTTAGAATGACTCATTTCTACAAATTAGGTAGTTTCTCAGTACCAGTTTTCTGCTAGAGATTCAGCACCTTAGTGAAGATGGCTAGGATAACCAATAAAGAAAATCAAATAGGTTTTAATAGGTTTCAGCAATTGTGATCTTGTTTGCACATTATATATCTGAGGATGGTAGGTTTGCTTTAATAACAAGAAGGTTACCTTGAACTATCTTCTTGAGCACAGGAATGCATTAATCTGACAGTGGCTGAACTTCATTAGAAGACCTATTCTGTATCACTTACATACTTCAGCCCTTCAGAGCACCAAGTGAAACATTTTATCCCTAACCTGGTAGACATCCTTGAATTATGATTGTGTGAATGTCTTGTCAAAATCATCAGGCCACCCATTTATTGATTTTTAACAATATATTGTATTTTAATTCTAATATCTTGATAATTTCTTACTTATAAGAAAATTTGCTTTTTAATATTACATGGGAAATGAATTTATTACCTATTTGAATGTATGAACCATATTTCCAATGATAACTAAATATGAATTTTTGACGTCCACTATTGATACTTCATCTTACCCATTCACTATCTCATCTTTGGCTTTCAAGTTTAACATTCCATTAAACGTACATGGTCAGTGCACCCTGGCCGATCTTATTTCTGATAAAAGGATTATAGTTCCAGTTTCAGTGATTTATAGAAGTTAGCAGTCGATTCATAGAAATCATGACAGGGAAAAACTTGAAAAAGGAAAAAGAAATAATTATATTCCCTTGTTACAGTTGCTCCTCAGATTGTTCACTTTTCATTTGGAGATGAACCAGCAAACTATGGTGACATATCAGGGGTCCAGTGCATTGTCTTCAAAGGAGACTTGCCAGTATTTATTTCTTGGCTTTTCAATGGGAAGGAGTTGACCCAAGGCAATGGAATTTCAATTTCCAAGATAAACCAGCGCACAAGTGTTCTGAGCATAGAATCTGTTGCAGCCAAACACTCCGGAGATTACTCTTGTGTAGCTAAGAATGCAGCAGGGTATAGCAATCACACAGTCCACCTGAGTGTTTATGGTAACCTAGCACAAAACTCTTTTAGATCTTGTTTTTTCATTAACCATTTTTACAATAAGTTTTTAGTATTTTATTTTTTTAAGTTTACAAAAATCCTTGTGAACTATTTCCATGTAATAATTTGGTTTATTTTCATGGTGAATATTAATGAGCATCTCTCACTGTCAGTAAACAAGAGTTTCTTCTTTTTAAATTTCCCATGCAACCATAGGTATTGAAGAGTGAACAGATTGTCAAAAGCTGGAAAATAATTTTTATTTTGACCTCATCTATTATTTTATCATGATTTTTACTGATTTACTGGTATTTAACATCTTCTGGAAGGAATACGGTAGCATTTTGTTAGTCTGCACGCTGATATTTGAACAGTGAAAACAATGTACACTTCCCTTATAGTTGCCTATTGGTCATATAATGAGGTAAAAAAAATTATATTCAGTATTAAATCTATGAATTGCTTGTGAAACATAGACATCTCAAATTTTACAGTTCCTCCTCAAATAACACCATTTACCTTTGGAGATGAACCTGCAAACTATGGTGACACTTCGGCCATCCAATGCACTGTTTATAAAGGAGACTTGCCAGTGTTTATCACTTGGGAATTGAATGGGAAGGAATTGTCATCCGGCAATGGTATTTCAGTTGCCAAAATGACCCAGCGAATTAGCATGCTGAGTATAGATTCAGTAGCTGCTCATCATTCAGGGCGATATTCATGTGTTGCTAAGAATGCAGCAGGGTATAGTAATCACTCAGCTCTGTTGAAGGTCAATGGTAAATTATTTTGCTGTTATATTCCTCTTCCATTGTTGAGATTTATATTATTCCTTTTAGGATCTTAAAATAATGATTTTTAATTATGCCATTTACTGAATGGGTAGGTTATTATAATTTTTTGTTGTTAATTACATGTATTTTTGAATCCTCCTTGATGAAAGATGGAAATATTTCAGATACTTAACCTTAAAAGACTTGCTCTTGCTCATTTAACTATTTCATTACATTAATACCAAGGAACAAAAATGCACTTCTCTTTGCCTATGAATTGAATTATTGATGGCATGCAAGCTTCATGTTATTGCCTAATGTGGCCACGGTTGTAAACTCCTGTTGTACAATATACTTCTACACTATTGTATAATATACTACTACATTACTCTGGTCACTTTTATTTTTGGACCTGAAATCACAACTCATTTCAATGTCCCACACCATTGCACTGAGAGTTTGTCACCATGGTGGATCTGGCATGAGGGATTATTCTATTATGGATCTGGCACCAAATATCTTCTGGCAATAAGAAAACCCGAAGTAGTAGGGGTCAGTTCATGCTTTTTGAGTCAAACTATGTTACTTAAATTTATTATTTTAAAATCAATGTGTGTTCTTCTTTGTCGTCCTCCTTGTGCTGATGTATTCATCAATATTATCCATGACTACTATGATGTATTAACACTTATATATAATGACTTATTTACTATATTTAATCCTATATATGTTTGCTTTCTTAAAGTTTGGAAATAGCTTGAGGAAGTACAAAAGTATTAGAAACTAATTGATTAAATACAATGCCGTGTAACTGTATTTTTGATTTCCTTCCAGGAAGTCTAGAATGACTATAATAGGTTTGTCCTTGTTTTCTTGGATCTCTTTTCGTCCCTCAATTCCTGGTCATGGTCATTGATGATCCACATGTACTCACTTTTAAATACCAGCACAATCCACATTGCACTCTCTAAAATCTTACAAGATATTTTGTAAATTCAAATACTTTTGTCGGGATTAACTGCCGGAATGGTAAATGCAGATATGTAGTATGGACAAGCATTGTTATTAAACCTAAAACTTCATTTATCATAGTAATAACATTTACTTAAATGCAAGGTGTTATCCTCTGGAGGTTACTCTTTTGTAGTTACAATTGCAGCAGGGTATAGCGATTACACATTTCACCTGAGTGTTTAAGGTAACCCAACACAAAATACTTTTAGCTCCTGATTTTTGTTCTGAAAATTCTACAATTACTTTCCTATAATTTATTTCAATTTACAAACATCCTTGTGACTTATTTATACTTAGTGAAGTGATTACTTTTTCGGATTGACAGATTCGTAAGGCTGTCAAGTATTTTTTTAAATTTTGACCCTACCTATTATTTTATCATGATATTTTCTAATCCACTGGAATATCACATTTTATGACTGATTTGGAATGGCTATGATGACATTTTCTATAAGAAATTTTTTTTAATGTGGGTATACAAAAATGTTTTGTTTCTTGGGGCATTTAGTTAGATTCCGGCTGATGTTTGAATGGTGTAAACAACATACACTCCCTTATCAATCATTGATGCAGTAATGGAAATTAATTTCAGTATTAATTTGTGGATTGATGGTGAAACGTTGACCTCTCAATTTTACAGTTGCTCCTCAAATAACGCCATTTACCTTTGGAGATGAACCTTCAAACTATGGTGATTCATCAGGAGTTCAGTGCCTAGTTTTCAAAGGAGATTTACCAGTGTTTATTACTTGGGAATTGAATGGGAAGGAATTGTCATCTGGAAATGGTATTTCAATTGCTAAAATGACGCAGCGAATTAGCCTGCTGAGTATAGATTCAGTTGCTGCTCATCATTCAGGGCTATATTCATGTGTTGCTAAGAATGCAGCAGGGTATAGTAATCACTCGGCTCTGTTGAAGGTCAATGGTAAATTACTTTGCTGTTTTACTCATTTTCCTTTGTTGAGATTAATATTCTTCATTTTAGTTTCTTAAAATAATGATTTTTAATTATGCCATTTACTGAATGAGTAGGTTATTATGATTTTTCGTTGCTACATATATTTTTGTTTGTATCCTCCTATCTGAAAGAAATGGTAATTTTTCAGACACGTAACCTTAAAAAACTTTCTCTTGCTTATTTAACTATTTCATTACATTCATTCCATGTGTACCAAGGCATAGAAATGGCAAAATGCCTTCCCTCCATCTATGAATTTAAATATTGATGGTATACAAGTCAGAAGAAGACTTCATGTTGTTGCCTAGTGGGGTCGCAGTTGTAAATTCCTGTTGTACAATGTGCTTCTACACTTCAGTATGTCAGCCGACCAGGTTAGTCTGGGGGTAGTGAGCTCACCGGCTAACCCAAAGGTCGCAGGTTCGTTTCCCACCCAGGGAATGGGTGTTGTCTTTGTCCAATAGGGTTTTTTCTATGATTTGAAGAGGTGTGAAGTGACTACAGCCATCAAAGAACCCTATAAGCAAAATACTACTACTACTATTTCAGTACTCTAGTCACTTTTATTTTTGGATCTGAAATCACAACTCATTTCAATGACCCACACCATTGCACAGGGAATTTGTCACCATGGTAGATCTGGCATCTGGGATTTATTACCAAATATCTTCTGGTGATAAGAAAACCCAAAATCAATGGGGCCAGTTCTTGCTTTTCCAGTCAAACTCCGTTGCTTGAGTTCATTATTTGAAAATCAATATCTGGTCTTCTTTGTCTTCTTCCTTGTGCTGAAGTATTCATCAATATCCATTACTACTGAGATATATTAATACTTATATCTTATATGCTGTCTTACCACCTGATCCTTTATGTAGTTATTTTCTTATAGATTGGAAGAAGCTTGAGGAAATGTAATTACATTGATTCTAATGTATTGAATATAATGTAGCATAACTCTCCAGGAAGACTAAAATGACTATACTAATAGGTTTGCCCTTGTATCCTTGGATCTCTTCATTCCTCAATTTCTGGTCACTGAGTGATGCCCATGTACTCAGTTTCAAATCCCAAAAAAATTCACATTGCACTCTCTAAAATTGTATGAGTTAGTTACTTTTTCAATTAAAATACTTTTGTCTAGATCAGTCACACGATGGTAAATGAATATAGTGCAGAAAAGTATCCCTTTTATGACTTAAACTTTATTTATTATCACAGTAACCATTAATTAAATTTCATCAGTTAATAAGTTAAATTAGCAAATGTTTAAAATGTTTTCAGGTTTTTTTATTAACCATTTAATTTTGATATGGTCAGCTACTGAAAAACTCACATTTTAAACAAATTTTTTAGGCTAAAAGTGTGATAAGCATAATTTCAGATTATCTTGGAAAACTGTTATTTTGATGTCATTTCAACTTTAATGTTGACATGAAGTGGCTCACATTCTGTTTGGGAAAGGCATGAAACCTATCTTCATTTTTCAGTTGCTCCTCAGATTTCACCATTTACATTTGGAGATGAACCAGCTAACCCTGGTGATACTTCAGGAGTGCAATGTATAGTTTTCAAAGGGGACATGCCTGTTTTTATATCTTGGGTATTTAATGGAAAGGAACTAGCATCAGGAAATGGTATTTCTATTGCCAAAATGACTCAGCGTACAAGTGTTTTGAGCATAGAGTCTGTTGCAGCCCAGCATGCAGGACTATATACTTGCATAGCCAAGAATTCTGCTGGTTTCAGTAATTTCTCGGTGGAATTAAGTGTAAATGGTAATTAATGTCAAATATTGAAAATATGTTGAGGGACTAATCTGTTTTAAAGACTTTCTTTTGGTGAAACAAACATTCTTCCTTTATTTCTTATGATTTGACCAATTGATTTTTGGTTTGCCATTTGTGAATTTTGGAATATAATAAAGTATCACATGAATTTCATCATACCTACTATTTGGCATATGATACTTAGCAAACATTTTTATGTACTATGCAGTTTTACTTTTTCATGCTTCGAGCTATGTTCCTTCCATTATTGTCATTATGATTAATTAAGTATGATGATGTTAAAAATTTTGAGCATTTTTAGATTCATAGTTCTTGGGTGATTAAAATTAAAAATCAGATAATTCAATGCAACAAAAGGTCCTCAAAATAAAGTGAATCCCAACCAAGCATTATTTCCTATGTTGAAGATTGTTGATTAGCACCTGGTACTTCATTTTTACCTGAGTTCAGTAATTCACCTGATAACACCATTGTACGAATTCCAAATGCTGTAGTTGTCTTGATTTTACTTTCACCTTTTCTGATGTTAAACTTAACAACATATGTCAAAAGTGTTTAGTGAATAAGAATGTTTGTTTTTAGGTATGTGCAAAGAATTTTTCCATTATGATGATAATGTTCAAAAATTAACTTATTGAATTTGAAGACTTTAGTATATTATTGTAAAAATATAAAAACCAAATTTTAACAGTATTTTGTGACAATGTTTGGTGAATTAAAAATATAACCTAAAACATTATTCTGTCATACTTAATGTGTATCGATAGGGGTCCAACCAGGCTGGACACAAACTAATACACGTAATGATGAGATGCTTACACTTCAACTTGTCTGTCTGACCAAATCTACCAGAAATTCTCTACCTTCATCTCTTATGATTTTTCTATAGACTCCATATTTTGGGAACATTTAACATTACTTTCAAATGTAGTAACACTAGTCTTATTATATGGATATATGCAAAATGCATATTTGATACATAACAAACAACAAACATAATCATGTAAAGGAATGCACTTTAAAACAACTTTGTCATTACATTAGTTATTGTTTAACATACCTTGGACTCTTTCTCTGTAAAGCATTTCTATGCAGCTTCATGCTGTAATTTCAATGAAAGAAATGTTAATGTTATGTCAAAGTTTAAATATCATAGTCAGAGGAATTAAAGGTTTTTGAGGCACTACACACTATTAATGCTATTATTCATTACCCAATTCTGCCACTTTATTGACATGGTACAATAGTCTTGAAGTCATAGTTATAATATACATATAATGCTAATGAAAATATTTCTGAAGTAGAAAAATAAATGGCTGGCATGGCTCATAATTTTGAAATGGATGATTTCCATTGGAGGGTGGTTTTTTCAATATATTAGCTGTGCCAAATATCTTATCAGTCAAGTCCCTATCTTTCTTTAGTGATGCCAGTCATCATCCCTTTCTACCCTTATGATGAGGTGAATGCAGGGGACAGTGTTCAGCTCACTTGCCATGTGGCAAAGGGTGATAAACCCCTCCAGATTAACTGGAATTTCCAGAGCGAAGAAGATCATTTGGCTTCCCATGCCCTCATCCAAACTAATAGAGTTGGTGACAGGTCTAGCATACTCATTATATCTTCAGCTGTGGCTGCTCATTCAGGGAACTACACTTGCACTGCTCAGAATACTGCTGGATTTGTCAGCCATACCACAACTCTGCATATCAATGGTAATCATGGTGGATTGAACTTGGTTTATGCAGCAGTTCACTTCTCTAGAACAACATTGATATCCACCTGCAGCTGTTTGATTTTGGTTTTCTCACGCCTCAGCTTGGAAGATGGGAAATCTGCCAATGCAGAAAGTGGAAATATTGAGTCCTTGCTTATTGTAGCTTAAAAAGCATTGTTTAGATTCATTGGCAAACCCAATCTAGAGGCCTTTGTTCTCATTTTGCTTTAATAGAGATGTTAGAGGCATTTCCCTGAAATCCCTATTTATGTTACTTACAGTTGAAAAGAACAGGGTATATATGAGGGCAGATCGGAAAGTAACGCACAATAATTTCCCAAAAAGTTTAATATGTACCAAAACCAAACAAATCACAAATTAACTTACATCTTTGACCTAATTTTCTACAAAGTCATCAATTTTCTCAACACATTTCTTCCATCGTGGTACCAGTTTCAATATACCCTGTTCGTAGAAGTCCGTTTGTTGGGAGTATAGCCATCTGCAGACTGCTGATTTCACTTCCGCATTTGTTGCAAAGTGTTGGCTGGTCAGGAATTTCTTCATGGGACCAAACAGATGAAAGTCAGATGGTGCCAGGTCTGGACTGTATGGTGGATGCTGGAGCACCTCCCACCCAAATTTGACGAGTTTCTCACAAACAGGAGCAGCAACTTGGGGACGGACATTGTCATGAAGAAGTTTGACTCCATTAATGTTGTGGTGTTTGTCACGAAGGGCATGACACAACTTTGTTTGTTCAGCAAAGTCCACCAATAACATGCCAAACATGTCCCAGAACACTGTCACAAGCACTTTACTAGCAGATTGAGTCACTTTGAATTTTTTTTTTAAATTGAGGAATCAACATGTTTCCACTCCATAGAGCTTGGTTTCGGACATATAATGGTATGCCCACGACTCATCACCAGTGACGATTCCTTTCAGAAAGTCATGCCCTTCTGCGGCGTAATGCATTAAGTGATCCAAGCTTATCATCATTCGCTGGCCCTTGTGGTTGTCCGTCAGGTTCTTAGGAAGGCCAAGTTTTGACTATAGATGAGCTAGAGTTCAAAATTATGCACTGGCCGGGTCATTCTCCTGGCCACGTAGT
>WURS02000014.1:3145775-3165654 GCA_011762765.2 Rhinocypha anisoptera | reverse complement strand
GATAAGGTTCGCAGGTGCACAGGCCCGTCCTTCAAGATTGATGCCTCAATGGCTCAGGCATTCTGCGGAGTTGAAACTGTTACTGACTGCCCTGAGCCTAAGGTTCACACTCTTGGAAGAATGCACACCATCTGGAGACATTGCTACGGTCCAGACAGCTGTCCCCATACACACCACGCATGTCATGTGAATTTCCCTTTGGCCCACAAATATCGAACTACACTTCACTGCTCTTCACATGTGAATGACAGTAACATGCGCTCCACGTTTGTTTCATAGTTCAGGCTTCTCTTGCTAGAGCTGCACATGAAAACAAAATACCCTCTATAGTGCAAACTTCAAACTATATCATCGTGAAATTTCAACATTCCAGCTGCAATACCAGGGAAGAAAAAAATTATTGTGTGTTACTTTCCGATCTGCCCTCGTATTTATACACACACACATAACATGCATTCATCCCATTCACTCCTCAACACAATGAATTTACATTATTCTAGTTCTTACATTTTTACTGTTGTAATCTGATTCTACATATTTTGTAACATCTTGAAGACTGCTAAGTTTGACCGTTTATTTATTTCTCTGCTTGGTTGTACAAGCAACATGGAGTCATCAAAGGGTTTATTGAGAATGAGTTATGTCAGTGACTTAGTTAATCTATACTAATGCTTAGATTACATTGCCTAGAAATTGAGCTTACTTATGGGTGTCACTCAAAAGTGAATATTTTAATAATAGACTGTGATTGATCAGTAAAATGTACTATGATGAGTTGATATATTTTTACCTTATGCCTTCAAATCATCCACAGTTCTCATTTTTTTTAAGTCGTTAAGTGTTTTGCTTAGACTTCCTTAATATCTACTTAGGTAGTATCTTAATATTACTTTTGCTAAAAGTTGCTGTCCACTTTACAGTTGCCCCTCAAATTTCACCTTTTTCCTTTGGAGATGAGCCTGCAAACTATGGTGATTCATCAGCAGTTCAATGTCTAGTTTTCAAAGTCTAGTTTGTAAATATTTTGTTTAGTCTAAGGCTGTGATTGACCGGTAAAACATACTATGATGATTTATTTAACCTTATGTCTTCAAATCATCCACGTCTCTCACTTTGGTTGAAGTTGTTGAGTGTTTTGCTTAGACTCCCTTAATATAATTTGGCAATATTCCCTCTTTAGTGGTACATATTTTAATTTGCTTTTGCTGAAAGTTGCTGTCCACTTTACAGTTGCTCCTCAAATATCACCTTTTTCCTTTGGAGATGAGCCGGCAAACTATGGTGATTCATCAGCAGTTCAATGCCTAGTTTTCAAAGGAGATATGCCTGTGTTTATATCCTGGTTGTTCAATGGAAAAGAGCTTTTACCCATCAATGGGATATCAGTAGCCAAAATGAACCAACGGCTCAGTACATTGAGTATAGAATCAGTAGCTGCTCATCATTCTGGAAAATATACTTGTGTAGCTAAGAATGCTGCAGGGTTTAGCAATTACACTGTTGAATTGAGTGTCAATGGTAAAATTTTACATAAAATTTAGTCATTTTTTTCATTCCATTTTCTATAAATGTGATTTAGAATTGTCATAGCAGATAGTTCAGCTTTATGCTATACTTTTTTCTATTTTTGTAATTTATTTTTTGTGTTATTTAACCTATCCAAGAACCAAATAATAATGAAATAGAATGGAATTTTGAAATGGAATAAAATGGTATAAATAAAAGCAGGATGGACAAATAAAAACCTGAAACTTTGGGACTGGGTGGCTTTAGGAAATATAACTTCATAGGGTTGATGGTGAATTAATGCTGTCAGCGACTTAGTTAATATATCCTCATGATTAGATTACATTGCCTAGTAATTGAGCCTATTACTGGGTGTCACTCACACGTGAATATCTTGTTTAAGCGTAGGATGTGATTAACTGGTAAAACATACCATGATGAATTGATTTTTTTTCATCTTATGTCTTCAAATCATCCATGTCTCTTGCTTTTGTTGAAGTTTTCACTTAGACTTCCTTAATATAATTTATTATTTTCCCTCTATATTACTCTTGCTGAAAGTTACTGTCCATTTTACAGTTGCTCCTCAAATATCACCTTTTTCCTTTGGAGATGAGCCTGCAAACTATGGTGATTCATCGGCAGTTAATTGCCTAGTTTTCAAAGGAGATTTACCTGTATTCATATCCTGGTTATTTAATGGAAAAGAGCTTTCACCTATCAATGGGATATCAATTGCTAAAATAAACCAACGACTCAACACATTGAGTATAGAATCAGTAGCAGCTCATCATTCTGGAAAATATACTTGTGTAGCTAAGAATGCTGCAGGATTTAGTAATCACACTGTTGAATTGAGTGTAAATGGTAAATTTTTACATTAAACTTGCTGATGTTTTAATCTACTTTCTATAATGTTGATTTAGAATTCTGATAATTCAGCTTTATGCTATACTTTTTTTCTACTTTGTAATTTATATTTTTTGTTTTGTTATGTTTAACCTAACCAAGAACTAAATAAAAAAGATATAAAGTGCAATTTTGGAATGGGAGAAAGGGGTATAAATGGAAGTAGGATGGACAAATAAAAACCTCTGGAACTTTGGGACTAGGGTAGCTTAAGAAATTATAGCTTCCGGTGTGTGGTGTAGTAATTAATCAGGCATTGTGAGATCTATTCCACAGTTATTGAACATACCTTCTTTGTCTAACCTTTAATCCTGTGGTAGATGGGGTCAGCATTTCCTTCCTTAATCGTTTTCCTGCTATTCTCTCTCTCCTGGGCTTCCTCTATTCGCCATTCTTTGTCTCTCATACCCTTGGCCTTGTTTTTCCACCTTAGTTTTGGGCTTCCTCTACTTCTCTTCACACTCTTATTCCCACATACTACTTGTGCCTAATCTCCATGTGTCCAAACCTTTTCAGCCTTTCTGTATGTTTATTGAAACATATATTAAAATGAATTCCTCAGAATGAGCACCAGTTGTAGATTCCCATTACGTAATGAAAATTTTATGGCGAGATTCTTAATTCATTTAATAGGAATTATTTCATGATGACAACATTTTTATTATTTAGTAAGATTCACACATGATCAAAATTGCAGTAGTTTATATTAGAAAAGTTGATGGATATTATAGGAATATTCTCATGACTATTATCATTTATATTCTTTTTACAAACTGTTTACACTTGCATGATATGGAACCGTGCCTTTTCCATCATTTTTTAGTATCCAAGCTTATCTGTTACAACTTTCCAAATGTTTGTCACATGTAAAGCTCTGATAAAGGTCATATTTTTACTTGAAATGATAAGGATCTATTTGTTCTCGAATAAAAGAGCATGAATGGACCAACAACAAAAATTTTGATTAGGATGAACTTGATTTCTTTTTGTAGTGCTTCTTAACATGGATTTAGTTCACCTTCTGGCTGGGATCCTCTTCTGTGAATCATGACAGGAAAAAATGTTCCTAGAGGTGTTTGTTTTATTTGAAAATTAACACAGTATTTATTGCCAAATTAGGAATTACTAAATCAAAAGTAGTATGTTAGTGGTTGATACATAAGTTTTATTGTTAGATTTTTTCTTCATTGTAAATCTTTTCTAGTTTTGCTTGTTGGCTTGATGAGTAAAAAACATAAAATACATATAAAGATAGTCCTTTCTTGAATTAAAGCCCTACATTTTTACTCTGTTAATTAGTAATTGAAAGAGAACCATAATAGAACTAAAAACGATTTTGTAGATTGATTAAAAATGCCCATAATTAGGTAAATTATTTTCTAGCACAATTCCTTCTCTCAAGTAATTTTTTAAAAAATAATTGCTATGGCATATTTCACTCATATCCTCTTTTTTTTGAAGTTTAGAAGAATATTGAAGCAATATATACAGGATTACCATGTTTTTTACCATACTGAAGCACCACATTTTTCTTCAAATGGATCACCTTTTTTTTAAAGTGTTAAGATAATATCATATCCGTCAGTCACTTCAATATGATATCTGCACTAAAATCATAAAATGTTCAACTGCAGAGTAATATGGGTTAAATTAATCAGCAATAGCAGTTGAAATCGCAACAATTTTGGAAAGCCCCATATGGACATAACTTAAGAATTGACTGCACCAAGAAGCAAGAGTGTCCATATCCTTCTTTGAAGTATACTTATGAATTGAGTTACACTTTACCCCATATGTATGGAATGAATTTCATCTTTTCATGAAAGATCAATTGTTAACAGCTTTGAATCTGTTTTTTTTCAGTTGCTCATTGATTGTAGATTTCTTTCCAACAAAAAAAACTCATAACTAGGTATTCCCATTGTTTAGAAGTTTATTTTATATAGCCGATCACTATCTTATTATATGTGAGATATTAGTCATTGTTTATGTTGCTGAATTTAATGAGGGCACTGTCATTAAAAATGAATTGCATATGTGCATACGTCCCATTGATCCTCACATCAAGGTCACTATTTTATTCTTAGTACTGCCAATCATCGTCCCCTTCTTCCCTTACGATGAGGTGAATGCAGGGGACAGTGTCCAGCTCACTTGCCACGTGGCAAAAGGAGATAAACCTCTGCAGATAAGTTGGAATTTTCAGAGCGAAGAAGACCACATGGCTTCACATGCACTTATCCAAACGAATAGAGTTGGCGACAGGTCTAGTATCCTAACCATTTCTTCGGCAATGGCTGCCCACTCTGGCAACTATACATGCACTGCTCAGAATGCTGCTGGATTTGTCAGTTACACTACTACTCTTCATGTCAGTGGTAATTGGCTTGTTGTCAATATAAGCTCTCTAATCTCAGCATCACCTTTCTTTTGTCCTGATTAGTATAATGAACCTGTAGTTACCTGTTAATAACCTCACTTTCATCTAGAGCACATTCTTTATCCACATGGGAGGGAAAACTATTGACAATGCTATACCGTAAACTTTGGATATCCCCCTAGTCTTGGGCACACAGTAGAAACATATTATGATTTAATTTTTATTAAAATATGAATAGGAGATATTCTTAAAGGAAAGTCATTTTAATTAATTAATATGTTCACAGTTTAAACATTTACTCTTTATTGTGAATGTAGCAATGGAAGCATATCTATCAATCATTTATTTTGTTCCAGAGACATACAAAACATGTATGTAATTTTTAGGTTAATGATTGGTGGTATTGAAGAAAAGCGATTAGCGGATTAAAGAAAAGCTACAATTTATTCTGACAGATTAAATGATCTACACTGTA
Source organism: Rhinocypha anisoptera (assembly GCA_011762765.2). NCBI lineage: Eukaryota > Metazoa > Arthropoda > Insecta > Odonata > Chlorocyphidae > Rhinocypha > Rhinocypha anisoptera. Next base: position 3,160,384 of record WURS02000014.1, on the reverse strand, counting down.
AGAGCTAATATAGTATGTGACACCACCAACAACCAACAATGGATAACACAACTCACTAATGCCTAGTGATGCTTAATATATACTAATGTTAATCATCATAATAATGATATGCATAAATCAATCAATAAACAAACTAAATAATATTTTACTTTAACATTTGTGTATAGGATACAACATGAATATATGTATAAGATACACCACAGTTATGTATAAGATACATAAAATTACATAAACACAATATACAAATTAAAGGAAAAGAACATCTAGTCAAGTAGTTCATCTACATTATATAGACACTTAGCAAGAACAACATTCCCAATTGTCCTTTAAATGATACAAGTGATATTTAGTCTTTCAAGTAAGATAGAAGTGCATTGTATAATTTTATATTCATTACTTTTGGGTCTAAGCAACATACATTAAAGCTCTGTGGAATATCATGTAAATCACTACTTTTCGTGGTAAAGTGATGATGATAATTCTCATTCATGGCAAATGGTGACATGTTAGATCTAAGATTCTAACACAGAGTAATATATTTAAATACATACATTGAAGCGAAAGTAAGTAATTAGAATTTTTTGACAATAGTCAACAGTGAGCCATATACTCAACATTACTCATCATATACTTGGATAGTATTTTTTAGTGGTTTATGACTTTGAAGAGTAATGAATGTTCTGAAAATTTTACCAATGAAAATATACTGGTACAATATTGTTAATAACCTTACTAATAACACACAAGTAACATTTCTTTTGAGTAAGTAGACTGTTGAAATTGAAATATTTCTGATTGCAATAGATAAAGGATAACAGCTTCTCATATTGGACATGTAAGCTGTCATTATTAAAGTTATCTCTTTGGTCTTCATAAGGTTATGTCTGTCAAATAGGTTCCTGAAATTTTTCTTCTTGAAAGGTTATTGATTGAAAATGCCATTTCATCAATACGTAAAATTTGATCCAATTCACAGTTGCACCTCAGATTTCACCTTTTTCGTTTGGAGATGATCCAGCAAACTATGGTGACACATCAGCAGTTCAATGCATAGTTTTTAAAGGAGACATGCCAGTGTTTATATCCTGGGTTTTTAATGGAAAAGAACTCTCACCGAGCAGTGGGGTTTCTATCGCTAAAATAAGTCAGCGAATCAGCACCTTAAGTATAGAGTCTGTTGCAGCACATCACTCAGGACGGTACACTTGTGTAGCTAAGAATGCAGCAGGGTTTAGCAATCACTCCACCCAGTTGATTGTCAATGGTAAATTAAATACTGATAGAAAATATTTTAAATCAATTTTCATCTGTTTTTTTGCACCCATTTTAGTTGACTCTTTAATTTCCTCATGTAATAGCTATGGTGATCTACATTTTAGTTTTTATGCACTGCATTTCATTTACATTCCTTTAATCACAGATAATCAGTTAATTACACATATTCATTAGGTGTTCAGTAGTTCATATAACCCAATGGAAAGTTTTGATGTCTAGTTAGGGGCATAGAATAATTTAACTGTATCAAGAAATAAATTGTACTTTCCATTATGAACATGGAATATCTGTTCAATTCTTTTAGATTTGTAAAAGTCCATTAATAATGTTTCAGCTATAACATGCAAACAAATCCCAGGTTTATTATGAATGTATTCCTGTATTCACTTTTAAATTTCTCTTTTTATTTATACTATCAGCAATCAATCTAAAGATTGGTTTGCAGTATTTCTCCAAGCTGTCCTCTTACCCGTCAATCTCTAAAATTATATTAATAGTTTTTACTCTGTTCTCCAGTACCTGTATCTTAAAAGCCATCCATAGTTTTACATTGTTAAAAAAATTACTAAATAATGGAAACATTTATATTTCTTGAAATATTTAAAGTACCTACTTCCCTCCCTGAGCTTTTTCATTAAGGCAATCATTTTCATATTTTAGCAAAAAAAATATGGGGAATTTAAAAAGTTTACACTCAAATAACTAGTATGCTTTCTTCTAGAAAAATATAGAACTTGTATAGTGTTGTGTATATTAATTGTTAAATATAGGAAATGCACAAGAGATGGGTAGGTGAATTCATTTTTACATGCTTTTTGTATGCTAGGGACACAATGAGAATTTAAGTAGGTTATACGTTATAAGAATTTGGTTGATAGACCATGTATGAAGATATAGGTAAAATATAATTAAGGCTGGCAATTCACACATACCATGCCTCAGAAAAAACTTTCATTTTTTTTCTCACTCATCTTTCTCATATATCACCTCATTATGCAACCCGAAGGTTGGTATTCTTTCTTATATACTGAATATTTTCTCAGATGCAGTTAGTTAATGATCATGCATTTTCTGATTTTTTTTGCTGATTGCTTATGCAAAAATCATTTTTGTGGAAAATGTTTGCCAAAGATACTGTGATGAAAATCTATTACAGAATTACCTCAGATACTACCTTTCCATTTTGGAAACAAACCTGCTCGAGCAGGAGAGATGGCTATAGTTCACTGTGCAGTGGTCAAGGGAGATTCTCCAATACAACTCAAGTGGAAATTGAATCATCAGAGGTTGTCATCAGGAATGGGCATATCTATAGCCAAAATGAGTGATCGAATAAGTACACTTAGCATCGAATCCGTAAGGGCTTCTCACACCGGCCAATACACATGTGAAGCGTCTAATCGGGCGGGGACTGCTGTCCACTCTGCTCAATTATTAGTGAATGGTATTGTTCTGAAGTAATATTTTATGCAGTTCATTTTCATTATGATCTTTTGTCCTGCATTGATTATTTCAGTTTTTTGCATCATATGATTTTTCCCCGTTCGTTATAGATATACATATTTTTCAGTGCCTTTTTATTTATCGGGATATTTAGGTGGTAGCCGACTTCATCTTTCATAATAGGGTTGTTTTATTGGCTAAATGTTTAATTTATTTACTGTGTTACAATGACCTTTGGAATTTATTGTTTGAAGTTTCCTAAGACCCGATATCCCCCCCCCCCCCCATATTTGATTTTTTTAACCTTATGGTTGTGTGGATTTGATGTGATTAATCACAGTGACTTCTAAACCTACCTGCTTCAGTGTTGCCCCTGCTCAGTCTCCTGCCCCTGCACGAGGAGGTGAACTCTGGCGACAGCGTACAGCTCAACTGTCACGTGTCAAAGGGTGACAGGCCCCTTCAGATCTCGTGGAATTTCCAGGGGGGAGAGTTGTCCACTCACATGGGAATCTCAACCACCAAAGTGGGGGACCGCTCGAGTATCTTGACAATTGTTTCAGCAATGGCTGCTCACACTGGGAACTACACATGCACGGCTCAGAACTATGCCGGATCTGCAAGTCAGGCTGCCAGTGTGCTAGTCAATGGTACCCAGAAAGGCCACTTGTTGGGAATGTTATTGTTTAGGTCTTCCTCCTTAAACCTCCCTCCATTTTCACTAACATGTGAGCGATAGCTTATGGTGATAAATCACATGGAGACATTGGATTCTCAAACGTAAAGACAGACTCGTTGATGTTGATTTTTTTCTCATTTATTTTGTAGGATTTTTTTTATTAACCTCCATTGTTCAGGGCACACGCCGTTGTTTTGGCTCCATATTACAAGTAATTTCTTCATTCTCTCCTTATTCTGTTGAATGCTGTATCCTAGAATAATTAACTTTTCATCATATCTCTGTCTTCTTATGCCTTTATTCCATGAGTTTTTGTATGATATATTCTTTTGCCTTTCTTCGAAGGTATTGATTTTTCCATGACTTGAACCTTTTGAATTTGCTCAGTGAAGATTGTTGCTTACATAATTTGGTCTCTGCATAATTATAGGACATACAGTACATAGTGTTCCAATCAGACATTTACTATCTGCAAGGTAAAGCTTTGACTTAGGTGAACCGATGTATAGCCTTATTCTAGTTGACTTTCCCAATTGCAATTTATTGTAATGATTAGATCCAAATTTTAAAACTGGTATCAGGGGTATGTGTTGTTGCCTCCTCTTGAGTGTTTTTTTTTAATAGTGTTGCTCAGTCATTTTTTTTTGCAGGCAGAATTTGTAAAGTGCTACAGAAGATCCTTCTTTGGTCATAGATTCACTACATTGATTTTTTTGCAGTTCTACCTTTGGTAAAGCCATTTGCTTTTGGTGAAAAAGCATATAATGCTGGTCAGTTCATTCAAGAGAATTGTGCAGTTTTGGAAGGCGACCAGCCTATGAACATCTCATGGTCTCTAAATGGCCAAGATGCGAGTTCAATGCAAGGGATAAACGTGATGAAAATAGGAGCTAGAACCAGTTTGCTAACAATTGAGGCTGTAATGGCTCAGCATGGTGGATATTACACTTGTACAGCAAGCAATGCAGCTGGTTCTAGGAGTTATACTGCTTCTTTAGCTGTCAATGGTACCACTTTAAATGCTGCTCATCTAATACATTGCTTCACTTTTGCCATTAATATTTTTTTATGTTATATCACACAGTCCTTTTTCATTCATCACCGGAAGCTGTTTGAAGTTACAAGGTTCACTACATTATTCACTCATTCTTTTGACCTTTGATGGTCTTAACACACAGTATACCTACCATGGTAAATACCTACTTAAATGTAGGTATGCATCTTAAATAATATGTGGTTATTACACTCAAGAACCCCTTAAAATAGGTTATATCTCCCCCCCCTGATGAATTATATTATTTCCTTTCACCTCATGAGCATATGATTCATATTATTTATGCCATGTAATGATATTATCTTTTGGAATCCATGTTAAATAATCCTATGGATGTACTGTTTGACATATTTGAGCTTAGGGATGATCTGAATATCTATGAGACTCCTAAAGAGAGTGGTCAGGAGGAGATTTTGGGGCAAAATACTTATGATATTGTGAGTTGTTGTGATGTTTAAGTAAAAGGAACAGTGGTTTGTTTCAATGTTCTTTTATCAACATTTATTCGACATTCATACTGAGTTTTTTGTAATGGAAAATTACATACCAATAGAATAAGCATTTAAAATTATTGGTGTACTAGTATTTTTCTCTAATATGTTAATAAAGCATGGAATATTAAAAGTTAGCTCAGTTTTACTTATAAACTAGTTTAAATTTTGCCTTTGTCTTGAAAGGAACGTTCTCTTTCTCACAGTGTCTACCAGCAAATTGAAAAGGATTTTATATTAATGATTCAAGATTTGATTAGAAAATTATTCACACACAAACCGTACAATACACTAGTAGTATATAATTCCTGAGTTCTGAGTGAAAATTATTTCCAAGGGTATTCCTTATGACTTTTCTAGCCCTCATCATCAGTGGAATTGCACAGGATTGACCTATTCCATAGGTATTTATGAGTTTGGAATTCAGCACTAAAAAATATAGTAAATATCAGGTGAGAATATTTTTCTGATGTGCAAGCAGGTTAGTCCTTAATTTTTTCCATGATCCAATCCATTTTGATCCATTCACGAAAAGTTTTAAATAGGAAATTATTGTTGTAGGCTATTAAAGCTGTTCTTGAGTTAAGGAAGTTCATTAGTTGAGTATAGTTAAGTTAAGAAGGTTATTTATGTAACCCATCAAGGATGTTATTGAGCTTAATGGGGAGTTTCTAACAAACAACTCAATATTTGCTCAAATGTTTCCTTATTTTAGCAGTCAAGCCACCTGTATTACTGTCTCATCAATGAATTCACCACTGTAATGAGGAAATCTTGAAATATTTACTAATGCAATTTCATTACTAATCTCTTTAAATTGTGAAATTCAGCAAATAATTCACATAAATGAGAGGAGTTGAAGTGAGGAAATAGTAACTGTTGGCAAAAAAAATTCATAGTGACTTCTTGCTAAATTCCTTACGTGCATTTTGCAGCATAATTTCATATCAGGACATCATTCCCATGAAAGTGTCATTGATATGAGATGCTCTCTTGCAGTTCTTCCCTACATTATCCCGTTTTCATTTGATGGTCCTGCCAATGCTGGAGAGACAGTTCAGATAACATGTCACGTTCCCAAGGGAGATTCTCCTCTTCATTTGGAGTGGAAATTCCGTGGGCAGAGTCTAGGGCCACACCTCCATGTTGCTACAATGATGATTGGCCTTCGGGCTAATTTTCTATCTATCGCACATGTCACAGCCTCTCACATTGGGAACTATTCTTGTGTGGCTCGAAACCCAGCTGGGGCTGTTTCCCACAGCGCTGAGCTCTTGGTCAATGGTACTTAATATCTGTCATTTCCTTCTGGGGGTGAAGTTGCTGTGAACAGACCTTATGCCTTGCAGTCCCATGCCTTTTTGGTTCTCTTATTTATGATTCTTACCTCTTTTTGGCTCTTAGCGACATCATTATTTTCAAATTTATTTTTTATACAGAAGTGATCGTTTAGATGGTTAGTGAAAAGGTATCTAGTGTGAAAGCCACATATTTGTTTTGACTTTGTTTTTTTTATATAATACATTTTTTATTAATAGTAACAATTTTAGCTTGTTCCCTTAAGATGTAAATATTTTCACAACTATCCGTAGACTCAAGAAAATGACAGATAAGAATGTTGAGTACATGAGTTATTATATAGTAATTTAGCAGTGACTTGGAAAAACAGTGCAATCATATTTCTTGTAAAGGTTGCCCTGTGAACTCTGAAGAATTTTCTTTTCTCTTTTGGCCATGTCCTCCATTACTCATTTATATTACAGTATTACCAATTGTGGCTCCATTTTCCTTTGGGAGTGCGGTGATCAATGCTGGTCAGATGGTGCAGCAGACTTGTTTCGTTTCTGTTGGTGATGAGCCCATTTCAATATCGTGGGATGTAAATGGCCAAGATGCTAGTGGCATTCGTGGAGTGAACATATTCAAGATTGGGACGCGAACTAGCATTCTTAGCATCCATTCTGTGGGATTTCATCACATTGGAACATATACTTGCACAGCCAAAAACCAAGCGGGCAAAGATTCCGTGTCTGCATCCCTCAAAATCAATGGTGATCATTATTTCACATAATTTCCCAAAACACCTGCACTTGTTTTCAGAGGCCTTTATTTGTTTTACTTTTCTGCTCTCGCCTCATTTAATTTTTTTGGTGGCTTATTTCTTTTATTTTATGTGAGGGCAGTTAATGCAGTTCATTTAGTAGGAGACTTTGAAAAGGGCCCAAGTCAGTCGGTACCATCATTTGTAATTAGCAAGTACTTTCATTAATCTACAAGTACAGTCACAAGAAAAACTACATATTATTTTCAGATACAGAAGAAAAGTTTCTTGAGAGATAGTCTCATTTTTTTCTGCATTATATGCAGTTCATGGTTCTGCTTTTTCATTAGCCTCATGGTGAAGTCACATCTAGAGAAGGAGGCAAACACTACCTATACACAAACACATGTATAGCTAACTATTAGAACATAATCTGCAGCATTGTTACAAATTAAATTCAGGTAAAAAATTTTTCATTTCTTGTTTTTCTCCCCAGAGTTGAGCCCCATTGTGTATATGTTTCTGCAATTGTGTGGCTTTCAGCACTTTGTGTTTGTTCTCTCTCAGTCCTACCATACGTCATCCCATTCTCACTTGATGAGGAGCTGAATTCTGGTGACAGCGTACAACTCAACTGCCACGTGTCAAAGGGCGACAAACCCCTTCAGATCTCATGGAATTTCCAGGGCGGAGAGTTGTCCTCTCACTTAGGAATCTCGACCACCAAAGTGGGGGACCGTTCAAGTATCTTGACAATTGCCTCAGCAATGGCTGCACATTCTGGAAATTACACATGCACTGCTCAGAACAGGGCTGGGTCTACCAGCCTCTCAGCAACTTTGAATGTGAATGGTATAAATGATGGGACTATCTGTCACGCTAAATGCAAAATATATATATATATATTTGTCTAACAAAAGTTAGTAGAATTTAGAAATAGATAACTGCCTTTGAGACCCATTGGTGAATGTTTCATTAGGATTTCTATTCTTTGATGGAGGGAATACAAATTGCGTAAGCACCGTTGTAACTCTGGCGAGGGGCCTTCAGTGTCGATTTGTTTTAGGTGTCCTTTTAAGTTAAGATTTTGGGTTTCAGTAATATGAAACATGTCTATACTTTTAGTCCAATGAATTTTTACCTTAAAGGTTTCTTCATGAACATCCCAAATAATCAACAGATGCACGATCATCTACCTTCAACAATATTATACGCTTGTCACTTCTTTCCCATCCATACCTTAGGCATTCTGTCTCCTGTACCTTATTATTGATCCGTTGTACTATTTTGGTAGGTTCTGTTTTGGTAGCTAATGTTTTACTCAAGGCACAATGATACTTCCCCTTGCATCCATTCTTCAACTTTGAAATGAGTGAATTGCTCTTTTTATGATTTGGCGTATGTTCATTTCAGCCCTTCCCCACATTACTGCATTTGAGTTTGAAGGGCCAGCCAATGCTGGTGACACCGTTCAGATGGCTTGCCACGTTCCAAAGGGCGACCTTCCATTACAAGTGGAATGGCTCTTCAATGACTTTCCTCCTCCGTCAAATCTCCACATGAGCACCATGATGGTTGGCCACCGTGCTAATTTCCTGTCCATATCCCATGTCACAGCTTCACACCGAGGCACTTACACCTGTGTTGCTCGAAATCCAGCTGGAATAACCAGTCATTCTTCTGTTCTCACTGTCAATGGTATCCCACGTTAACATAATTTGGTATTTAGCCATCAATGGCACATTTAATGTAATAATCATTTTATCCTTGAGTTGCTCAGTTTGTTTTGTAGATATATTTTCTCTTATGAATTTGTGCTGATTTGCTTGTATGGTTTGTTTTCACAGAAACTTTCCTCAGCCTTGGTTGTGTGGTTATACTTGATATAGACATTTTATTGCAGATCAGGCAATATAATTTTTCAGTCAGTTATTATGAATACCATTTTATTATTTACCTTTCCTCTTAGACAAATTTACAACACGTGCAGTTTAAATACATCACTGGTAGGATTGCAAGAAGTCAGGATCTTCTGTTTTGTTGTTTATTAGTTTCCTGAGTCAGCATTTTCGGCTTTGATATCCCTAGTATATTGATACTGATGTAGAACTTTTATTGTTTTTTCCAGCTCTTTAAAATATTTAAATCATTTTAATGCCCTATACCTCTCTCTTTCTCTTTTACAGTCCCACCTAAAATACTTCCTTTCACATTTGGTTCAGAACCATTGAGTGTAGGACAGCCGTTCACCTTAACTTGTGCAGTGATTGGTGGAGATAAACCGATAACAGTTGAATGGCTGGTAGATGGACGTAGAATCCCTAGTGACGGAGGCATTGCTGTTGTACCCTTAGGAGACTCTGGTTCCATTCTCAACATTCCATCTGTTCATTCAACCCATTCTGGAAATTATTCATGCCGTGCCATAAATACTGCTGGCTATGCATCACATTCCTCTTTTTTGAGGGTTACTGGTAAAAATTTAGTTAAAATAATGATCAGAAAAACATTAATTTATTTTCCTGTACTATGCATAATCCATACTTGGCCTTCTTTTGCTAGTATTCAATCAAATCTTTTAAAAATTAACAGCTAAATGGTAGGTTAGTGTTAAAAATTCAATAGAACTCAGTTTATATGATGAACAATAGTGTCTGACAGTTACACATTTGGGAAAGGGGACCAGTTCTTTTCTGTTCTGCTCGAAGTTTCGTAATAAGATTTGGAGCTAAAATGTGACATCCTATCTATTCCGTTATTTTAGTGAGGAAATGATGACTTCAAATGGCTTTTCACTAGCATTGAAGATTTTAATTTTCTTTAGTGTTTCATTAACTAGCAAAATTAACCAAAGAAAAAAATTGTGGTATTTTCAAAGGTATTTGTTCTCTTCAGAATCTGGAGTATCTCTAAGCAGTCATGTTATATTAACATAACTCCCTCATTTAATTTGCGATTCAAGAAAATAATTTACCATTGTAATGGTTTCCTTTCCATTAAAACCCAAATTCTCTACATGTTTCCACAAGTCTGTCTTATATACATTATCGTATGTTGTATTGATAGATCAACTTTTAAAATTACCATTATTAATAAACTCTTTCTTTCTCCCATTATTTCTTATGGTGCAATTTTTGGGATGTAAAAACTACTAGGTGTAATGAAATAAAGCATTGATTTTGCTAGGATATAGGTGCTATAAAAGTAATTACTGTTGGTTAAGAATTATAAGTTTTGAGAAATAAAGTTTTAAAATGTTTGTTGGTGATATCGGTTGAGGTTAGGGCAGTTCCTTTGGGTTTTAAAATTGATATGATTTTATGTCAGGAATATGAGGCCAGAAATCGAAATAATACTCAGCAATACAATTCAACTAATTTTTAAACAGTGACTTAGGGAATGTGAAGTTTGACCCATATCTGAATTTTATCTTCTCCCTGATAGTTCTAACTATAGAGATAATTGTGCCATTTTTAAAACAAAAGTTACCTGGAATTCTCTTAAGTCTGAAGGAATGAGAAGAAGTATTTTCATTACTTTATGAAACATAAAACCCTTCTATGTAGAATCACTCGTCCTAGGTATATACATTATTAGGGACTCTAGGCATCATTAAGCCATATTACATTCACTTCTATTTCATGTACATTTTTTAGCTGCAATTATTGTAATATGCATATATTGGAGTTCTTTCATCAAAACATAAAATAAAGTTCAACTCTGCTTACTATTATTGGTTTTAATATCATTACTATTTTGCTGGAAAAATTCTTCATGAATCTGCTGCCAATAGTGGAAGTTTAATGTTGGCAGTATTCCATGCATGTTTTCGGTCCAGTGTGCAACTCAAAATCACCCATCATCTATAGGCTCTTGGTAAAAATCTTATTCATTAAGTTCTTTATGTACCTCATATGGGGTTTTGTATCAGTTGGGAATATATTTTCTCTGGTTTGTTGTGTTTATAACCTGTGTAGTCACTGTAATTGTGTGGTTACAACTGACTGTTAACATTAACTGCATTTTAATCAGCACTGTTGATGCACCCAAACTCTTCATTCATTCTCCTTATTTGTTGCCACACATCTCCTCCATCCAACCCGTGTCGCTCTCTCACACTGATGACCTCTCTCTGAATCCTTCCCAATTCTCCCGATTGATTGTCACTCTGCTCTGCCAGTCCCGCCCAAGCTCCTCCCCTTCTCCTTTGGCGGCGAGGCTCTTAGCCCCGGGCAGTTGGTGACTGTGCCATGCAGTGTGGTGCAAGGGGATGCACCTTTAACGCTCTCCTGGCTGCACAATGGCAAACCAGTAGTGCCACATTCTGGGATTTCTGTTGTCCATCTCGGTGATAGAGGGGCCATCCTCAGCATTGGGTCAGTGAAAGCGCATCACGCTGGCCTCTACACATGCACAGCATCAAATGGAGCTGGCTCCGGCCAACTCTCATCAGTACTAATCGTCAATGGTACTTCATCTTCAACTTTCAAATGTGGCCCCACTGTTAGATTTTTTCAAATTCCCACCACTTTGGTCAAGCACATTTGTTCTTCCCTCTCTTTCTCTCTCTCTCTGCACATTAATGGGTACCAATTTCATAAAATTGGGTTTTACTTCAGATTTTCATTTGAGAATTAACAAACATATGGAAATTATATAAGTATTTCATAGTGATAGAAAATGCCTTAAGTTATGTGAAATCTAAAAAAAAAAGGATGTTGACTCAATCAATTTGTGTAGTTCATTGTTTCGCTTTGTTTGTCATATAATTCCACTGCTTTTACCTATCTCTGTACATTTTCTTCCCCCCTCCCCTTTCCTCCAAATTTAATTCTTTTCTCAATAATTTCTTTACCATGATCGTTTTTAACCTTAAATGTGCCCGTTTTTACCATTGCTGTGTGTCTCCTCGTTAGCTACATGTGCATACACCCAAGTGTGTGATTTGATGTTGCCATCTTTTCTGTTCCATTTGTGTGTTTGTGTGCCAACCTGAATGAGACTGAAGGTTGAAAACATTCTTTGAAGCCAAGTCCTCTTCTTCTGATTAGTCCCACCCGAGATCTTGCCATTTACATTTGGTGAGCGTCCTCTGAGCGCCGGCTATCTGGTGACCGTGCCATGTGGGGTTGGGGGTGGTGACAGGCCCGTGCACGTCAGGTGGCTCTTTGAAGGTCACAAAGTGCCCTCGGGAGGCTTGGAGGTGGCACGTGGTGATGGGCCCAGGGCACTCCCCCTCGGGGAGGCAGGGTCCTTGCTGAGCATTCCTGGTGTGCGGGAAAAACATGCCGGCACATACACCTGCGTGGCTGAGAATCGTGCTGGGCGGGCCGAGCACTCGGCCACCCTACAAGTCATTGGTTAGGGACAAGGATGAGAGAAAAAAAAATAGAGAAAAATGTCTCTCTTTGTCTGAACTGTTAAAAGCCTGTGTCAGTTTTTTTTACTAGGCCTGTTTGCTCTAAATTCTCTGCTTCTTACCTGAATTCTTTCTTTGAATCCATCAGGCAATGCATTTCCCAACTCTTACTATGCGTAACAAATAGGGATTTGTGTTATGCATCAAATAAAACATCTTGTAGAGGCAAATTCTGTTGCATGACCCGTACTAAATTTTTCATCTTTCTCTCTGAAATCCATTCCATAAACCTAAATCCAATGAGTTTTTTCACCTCCATTCTGAGTAGTTTTTTATTTTAATTTGATTGAACATCAGTTGTTATGAGTGCTTGAATATTATCTTCTTTGGCTTTTGCAGTGATCCCACAGATTAAGCCATTTTCATTTGGTGATGACCCAGTCTACTGGGGTGACATAATAATGGTGAATTGCGTTGTGTCGCAAGGGGACTCCCCCCTTTCGGTCGACTGGGTTTTCCCCAAAGGTGTTACCGAAACAAGAGGGCTGACCATCTCGAGGCCTAATGAGCGAGTCAGCATTTTGACCATTCAATCTGTAGCTGCACTACATCGTGGAGAATACTCGTGCATAGCACGTAACTTAGCTGGATCAACAAATAGATCTGCCACACTTAATGTCTACGGTACCTATTATGCTTCTCTTTCAATGATTTTGATTTGCTTGGCCAAACTGCATATTATATTGTTTGATGTTGAGGATTCCTTAAAATGTTTTTAATGGGGTATGCACAAAATTATCTTAGCGACTCATCGGATCATGCAAAAGTATTCTGCGATTTTTTTTTTTTTTTTTTACCAGTAATTCTTTCGAAGTAAACGTGAGTAGAGAAGTCCATGTTGTAATCTGCCAATTGATATTTATACCACATTTTAGGTAAAAGTTAAGGATAAATTATTAGTTTAATATATTTAATTCATTTTAATTGGAATATGTCTTCACTGTCTGACATTGTCGTGTGTGCCCCCCCCAGTTTTGCCAACCATCACTGGTCCCATGACATTCGGGGCAAAACCTTTGCATGCCGGTGAGCATGCCACTTTGCAGTGCTCAGTATCAGGTGACATGCCGGTTTACATCTCTTGGTGGTGGAACGGAAATCCCATTGCATCTTTGGAAGGAGTGTCGATCACGTCAATTGGACAGCGAGTGAGCATTCTAGCGATAGACTCGGTGCGAGGAGGGCACGCTGGCATTTACCAGTGCAGAGCTAGGAACAATGCTGGAGACACAAGTGTTGAAGTGCTTCTCTCTGTTAATGGTCTGTCATTGTCTTCTTAGGCAAAATATTTCCTTAGAAAAATATTTAGACTACGTTGCATTTTTGTTTTTTTTTGGAAGTTTCTGTCTCTTTTTTCCACATCTAATCCAGTTAGGTTTGTTTCCAGATATTTGTCACTGTCAACTCATTTGTTTAATTTAAATTAAGGATGGGAATGGAATTTGATTGTTCAAGATGAGGTTCCCCATGAGAGAGGAAAGTTGTGTGTGTTGTTTCCTCTTTTGCAAGACTGAACTTTAATATGTTGAGTCAATATACTTAGCCATTTGTTGCAATATTGTTTAGGAATGGTGTACGGATGTTTTTCTTTGACTCTCCAAATCTTTTCCGATCGGCAGTGTTGTTCAGGTTAATAGCTTGCTTTCTGTGGCTTTGGTCATTGGTAATCATCTTCTCTGGTGCTATCCCATTTCAGTTCCTCCTAAAATACACCCATTTGCATTCAATCCGAGTGGTGTGAATGGTGGAACTTCCACTCGAGTCCTTTGTGCCGTGTCTGCTGGTGACTTTCCAATGCAAATGTCGTGGCTCAAAGATGGTTATCCGTTGGATGGTGGGGAAGGAGTCCCCGTGGTCACTAGGCTCGATGAGGCCACGCTCATGCTCACCCTTCAACACCTCTCACTCTCTCAGTCAGGAGAATACACTTGCCAAGCCACTAACCCTGCTGGAACAGCTTCTGTCTCATCTATCCTCAGAGTTAAGGGTAATTCCAATCATGCCAGTTCCACCCCATACTACCTAACTTCTTTCGCATTCAGTTGTAAAGTGTGCTGCTCGTGAAATATATATACACACTTAGGATTGAAAGTATCTGATATGTCTTGTTAAAATGGCTAAGATTCAGTTAATTATTAGGAAAATTATGCATCGATTTGTGCATATTTCATGATTTGTGTTCCATAAAAATATATATATATATAATA
>WURS02000014.1:3126858-3142034 GCA_011762765.2 Rhinocypha anisoptera | reverse complement strand
CGGCAGCACTGTTGCATTTGGAGTAACTGCGCGGGAAATTCAAAAAGTCACTGACTTATCATACCGCCCTCGTATCTGGGACTGCATATTCCATATTTACAATAGTTTTCTGCTATTATAGTCTTAAAAGATAATGTGTTGAGGCATTTTCATTCTATATGTTCAGAAGGAACTTTTCATAAATTTTTTTGTCGAAAATTAATTATAGCGGCATTTCAGTTTTTTGACTCCAGGATAGTTCTTAAAATAGTTTTTCTTTTTTTACTTGTTATCCAGAACATATACTCAGTACTCCGTTGTAGTGCAAGCTTTCAATAAGGTTGGTGCTGGTCCAATGTCAGAAGAAGGCAAGCAGTACACAGCAGAGGGAATTCCAGAACAGCCTCCTCAGGACACAACTTGCACAACTCTCACGTCACAAACTATTAGGGTGTCTTGGGTCTCCCCTCCACTCACATCTGCCAATGGAGTCATCAAGGGCTACAAAGTGGTGTATGGACCGAGCGACATGTGGTTTGGTATGTAAATTATCCACTCACTGTTGCTTGCTATTCCTACTTAGTTATGAAGCTGATGATTAAGGTTCCTGATTATATTCATGTTCTCATTTCTAAAAATAAAAATGTATTACTTTCTTTTTTGAGGGACCGACTGAAATTCTTGCTGTGTTAAGAGAGAATAGACTCTTATGTCACCAACCCCAATTTTTGTCTCATTAGCAAAATCTTGGATTTTATGAATGCTTAAATAGTCACATGAAATTTTGCATTTTAATTTGGGCAGTGTTTTGGGTAATGCTATTTTAGTTTGGGTATCCTATATTACTGCCTCAAACTCTCCCTTACTCTACATTCTCCAAACTTAAGTTTGGGCTATGGCGAGACAATTAAGATTGTTTTAAAGAAATTTTACTGTTATTCCCATGATGGTGTGCCAGAAACTGCTCATTATCCTTAACGTCTTATTTAATATTATCCATTTTGCAGACACGAATAGTTACTTTCTCATAATAAATAATATTCATGAAGTAACATCATGATTGTGATATTGCATTTGTTTTGAATAGTCTCTTGTCTAATTTGAATACAATGTAAAGAAAGAGTGTATGAAGTGTATGAGCTTTTTATGAAGCTTATTCTAGAGTTTGCAGTGATCACCATGAAGGGATTCCCATAAATTGTTTATATATGAAACTTTTGAGGAAGTTAAAACATAAATCTGATGACATCATTTCTTCTAGAGTATTCAGGGAACTTTTTCAATTGAATTTTTCAGATGAAAATACTAAGGATACCAAAATTACATCATCAAGTGAAACGATTCTTCATGGACTTCAGAAATATACCAACTACAGCATGCAGGTTCTGGCCTTCACGTCAGGAGGAGACGGAGTGAGGAGTGCACCTATTCACTGCCAAACAGAACAAGATGGTTTGTCACTTCTAATGTTAATAAAATACATATATGGAACATTATAATATTTTCTTTGAAACTTTTCATTTATAATTTCTCTCTCGTTAATTGATCATTTAAGTAAAATATATTGAATTTTAATGATATTAATAATGGCTTTTGTGTGTGTGTAATCATATGCTCTCCCATGGATTTTATAGTTATGTTTCTACTGTATATGTTAAAATATATGTAAAAGTCAATTCATCTACTTAAATGTTGAATAACATCTTTGGATCAGGAATTGGTTGATGTTAAGAAAATGAACAAACTTGGTATCTTATTCACAATGAAAATGAAATACTATACTAGATAAATTTGAAAATAAATGGATTGTTAATTAAATACAACATGCATGGTGAGTAACAATATTAGGAATAAAAATCCATTTATTCAAATAATATTCTCATTTTGGGTAAGTGAAGCTAATCATGCTTAGGTTGACGAAATATTTTTATGAAATTTTCAGTCCCAGAAGCACCGGCAGCAATAAAAGCTTTAGTAATGTCTGGAGACTCAATCCTCGTCAGTTGGAAACCTCCTGAGCAACCAAATGGAATTGTGGTGCAATACACAGTTTATGTTCGTGAGGGCAGTGAAGATGGAAAAGAGGTATGGAGTGTGCAGTCAAATTTGGGGTCTTATTACAGAGTTCCTTAAACTAGGTTCATTCATTCACCCTTACTCTCTCCTCCTCCCTCCTCATTACATTAGTCCTTAGGGGCTATGTAAGGCCACTCCAAATAAACACCATCGAACCCTGTCTTATGCCTTCACCGTAACCTCTACTGAAGTCTTCTCTGTGGCATCAATCTCCTTCTCCAGGGACTTCCACCATGGTCTTTGGCCTTCCTTGTTTTCTTTATCCTTGTGAATTTCAATCTAGCACTTAGCAACTGATTTTTCTTCTTTCTGTCTCTGGGTGTTGCCAATCTAACTAAAACTTTCTTTTACCGATGGTCAATGTAACCTTGCACTGCTGCCATCTTCCCCATAGTTCTTAATTTTAAATTCTTTCCATAATCTTTCAGCCTTAAATTCTTTCTTTCTGAATTGAAATGGGTGTTCACAACACTGTTACTCTCTCTATAGAAATGCATGATGGAACATTTATTAGGTATTCTGTAATTGCATCTGAAGGATCTTCTCTCTCGAGCACTTTTGATTGTAGTTTCTTACATATTTAGGGCACCCTCAACTTTATCTCATTACATTTTTTCATTTTGAGTCTGTATATTACACTTCACTTTGAAATTTTTAGATATTTCCACTTTTTGCAGTCATACACCCATCTTAAGAGTTTGAATTTTATTGTGCTTTTTCAAATATATCTGTATGTGAGGTCTTTTTCCCATTTTAGAAAAGATATTTATAATAATATCCTCATGAAGTACTCTCAATAAATTTAAGTGTAAAAAGTAGCGATCAGGTTAGCCTGGTGGGTAGCGTGCTCTCCAGCTAACCCAATGGTTGTGGGTTCGAGTCCATCCTAGGGCATGGTTGTTGGGTTTGTCCAAATGAGTTATTTCTAAGACTTGAAGAGATGAAAAATTACCATAGCCATTGAAGCACCCTATAAACAAAAATACTACTACTGTAAAAAGTAATTTGAACAAAAGTCATAAATATAATCTATATTTCAATTAAAAGGTAGAAACATGATTTATATTTTTTCTATAACAGCATCAAGAAAATATTTTAAAAACAAATTTACATTACTAAGAAGGTTGATTGAGTTTGAATTTATTCAAGTAATGAGATTTCCTAAACTAGAATATACTCTTCTAAGTTTGTTAATGAACAAAAAGTAAATCTGAGAAATGATTCAAATCAATATTTAAGTACATTTTCTAAAGTGTACATTTGAGTACATTTTCATGTAAAGTGATTGTAGTGAAAAAAAACTCAGAAACGAACACTAATAGTTTTTCAGTGGTATTCCATGTTGTGATTTCCTTTGTATTATATTTTCCTTATTTCACCTTGTATTAGTTTCCTGCCCTATACTTCAGGTTCAATCAGCCACTTATTGAAAAGTGTATTATCATGTTAATAATTATTGTCAAGACAACAGTTTGTGTCTTGATTTTTCTCATGCTATTTTCACTAATATTTTTCTTATTTTCTATATTACAGGAAGAACCAAAGAGCCAAAAAGTTCCCCAGTACCAGATGTCCTATGAAGCCACAGGGTTAAAGAAAAAGGAGCATTATGAATTTTGGGTTACTGCATCGACCAACATTGGTGAAGGGCAGTCATCAAAATCTGTCACTTTATCACCCAGCAACAGGGGTAATGTGTCATTTGCACCTTGTTTTTGCTTGGTATTGTTCATTATTTATTTTTCTCTTGAGTAATATATTTGCTCATGTTTAATGCCTTGATTTTTTTAGTTCCTGCCAAAATTGCATCATTTGATGATTCATTCACTGCTACTTACAAGGAGGATGTGAAACTTCCATGCTTAGCAGTTGGTATTCCAGTTCCAGAAATCAAATGGAAGGTATGCATATATTTTTCTTCTTTCATATTTGACCATCCATATCGTTATTATGGCTAGATGATGAACCTTGATTTTATGTTCCTGTATTATATTTTCTTTTACAGATATGTGCATGAAAGTAAAGTGGTACACAAACACTTGTAGTCTTTATCTGATGAACTTGTGTTGGCTAGTGGTCTATTTTTTAATTATATTTCTAAGTGGAAATGAGAATTACACAGTGCTATTTTTTCAGGTTAAGGGAGTTGCATTTACACCAAATGATCGCATGAGACAACTTAACGAAGGTTTTCTTTTGATCAAAGAAGTGAATAGGGGTGATGCTGGAGAGTATTCTTGCTCTGTTGAAAATTCATTTGGACAAGATACAGTTACTCACCAATTGATTGTGCATGGCAAGTATAGTATTATTATTGTATACTATATTGAGCTCTCTAAAATTGCCTTAATTTCATTTGATGATACATTTTTATTTTATTCTCCTATATCATATCTGAATTAAGCTAATTAGCTTATGAGAATAATTTTACTGCTTAACAAGAATTGAGTTATATGTCTGAATTGGATTCTTGTTTCAGCACCTCCCCACTCCCCACAAGTTTCACTTACATCTACCACGACGACTTCCATCACAATGCGATTGAGGCCCCATCCTACAGATACCAACACTCCACTTCATGGTTACACTGTTCACTACAAGCCTGAATTTGGCGATTGGGAGACTGCTCAAGTAGCTGCTGGCCAGGAAACATCAGGTGGACAGAATAAGTACACTCTTGAAGGCCTATGGTGCGGTACCAGATATCAAATCTATGTCACAGCATATAACAAGTAAGTGAATCTTTTTCCAAAAAAATTATTCCAATAATATGTAACTAAATTGAAGGCTAAAGTATAAACATGAAATTTTCCTGGGTTTATATAAAAAGTAACATCATACAAGAAAGTGTAAGAAAGATGCTGCAAAAAGGCATTTTTCCAAAGACATTTGCCATAATTTTTACTTGAGGTTATGGTTTTGACAGTATGACAGAAGGAACTTAACAACATGATTGATTCATAAGAGGCTTTAATAATATAAAGTATCCACTGGTTAAGGTAGGTTTTTTAATGAACTCCTAATTGGAACTACATACTACGTAGTCTCACCTTAACCTACATCCCTCTTCAACTCTGCATACTTCCTACCACTTATCATTCTCTCGTATTTTAAATACCTATTCTCTCCCTCTATTGCAGTTTTTCAGGTCTGTCTTATCAGCTTTCTCCTATTGCAAGTGTACTCTCATCCAGCTCTTTTGATGGTCCTTGAAACAAATTCTTTTCCAACCTCTACCTTGCTTATCCAACAATCTACCTTCCACTACTGTCTTCAACAACTCATTGCCTCTTGAATATCCCTTCCATCCACCTTTCCTGCCTTCTTCAGATTTTACTCGGCAATTGCCTCTCTTCCCCTACCATTCTGAGCACTTCTTAAAACCATAGGGATATATACCTAGACTAGAATTAAGTTAGCCGGATAACTCTTATCACTAATTTCTGGTTCAGAACTATGGTTATGCCATGCTGACTCACCCCTCAACTGTAGATTACCCCATAGTTATTGGTTTAATAATCTTACCTCACTCAGCCATTTTTCCTTTCTCCATCTCAGTGCTCTAACTTTCCTTATGTCCTTACATTCCACATCCCTATTTTAAGTATTGCACTCATCTTCATTTTCTTTTTATGATGTGACAATAACTGCATAGTTTGCAGAATTTTACTCAATAGTGAGATCGAAAGGTGAAACGAAACAACTTACCTCAAAACGTGGTCAGTTTGAGGTGAAGGAGCAAGATATTATATTACAAGAAAAATTCAAACAGAAATCTTCCAGTTATCACTCTTTAACACACAGAAATAATAATACCAATAACTAATCAAATACTAAAAACATGAATATCAATTATTGAAATACAAACTCTTGTTACCACGGAGAAAAGAAATCACTATAGCCTTGATTTTGGTGAAAATATGAGAAAACAACTCTCTTGATAAAGGCGATGTTCCCTCTTTCATTCCCGGCCAGTGACTCCCACTGGCTGGTCTGGTTGATATGGGAAACAGCTGATGTGCGAAATCTGTATATAAGTCACCGTGTAGCATAAGTTGTTTGATTTAATCAATAGGGGCAGGGAAAGAGGGCATAGTCTGAACTTTCTCTGGAAAAGATAGTTCTCACTGGCTCCAGTAGTATTCTTGTGCCTATTACAGTATAAAAAAGGAATCCCCAATAGCATTTCATGCAGCAAAGTTCTAGAAGACAAGTTTCAGAGATAACATTTCGGCACAAAAATGACTAGGGAAGACTTGCCTCTGCAATTGGCAGGTGTGGCACCAGTCCCAGTGGGCTGAGCCCCATTGTTTCTAGGAATCAGTTTCATTATTGAGCTCATCATTATGGTCTTGGAAATACATTGTTGAGATGACTTTTCACTTCCTGCCTAAATAGTGTTTTTACTATAACACCATGACTCTATGGGCACCACTCTGTCCTTCCAACATTAGGTCTAGGTCATAGTCCATGGCTGGTTTATGCTATATAGTATACCTGGAAAACGATATAGTGTTCTCTCTCAGTTTAATAATTATGTAATGGTTGTAGGAATTAGATATTTATTAAGAAATTAGACCATTTAAAAGACCTTTGTACTTCTTCTCCCATTGGAGATATATATATTTGTTGATGCATATTATTAAAGTGACCTGGAAATTTCCTTATAAAATGCATTTAATAAAATTCAAATACTGAGACATAGAAATGATGTTACAGTATTTCTAAGCATTGATTTTCATATTTTGTAGCATTGGCACAGGGGAAGCATCTGACATCCTAAACACCAGGACTAAAGGTTCCAAACCTGTTATCCCTGAGGCAAGCCGATTTATTGAAGTTTCAACCAACAGCATCACACTTCACCTCAGTGCATGGTCAGATGGTGGATGCCCAATGCTGTATTTTGTCGTTGAACATAAGAAGAGGTAAGGGTGATGGTTACTTTTTATCTATAATGCATATATATATATATATGTATGAATAAATAAATATATTTATACATATATATATATTTATTTATTCATACATATATATATATATATATTCATACATATATATGTATATATTCATACATATATATGTATATATTCATACATATATATATATACATATTCATACGTATATATGCATTATGCACTAGGACTTCTTTAAACTGTTGCACCCATGAATGCACTTTCAACACATCAATGACTCCATCACCACATGTCTCCTTCAACTGGCGATGAATTTCAATCAGTGTCACACCATGAATGATTCATGCTTTAACAAAGCTTTAGTTTATCAAAAAATGGATACTAAAAAATGATTGCAATTTCTTTTTAAGATTTTTCCTATGCTGTAATGGAATGGTTAAAAAATGATGGTTTCTTTTTTTGGATTATGATATAATTTTTTACCTGAATTAAACATGTGTAAGTTAGAATTTCTTTCTTTTCCAACATTGTAGCATATTCTAACACAGTATATAAAAACTATTTTCAGATTGCAGACAGAATGGAACCAAGTCTCCAACAATGTGAAGCCTGGTGGAAACTTTGTGGTTCTCGATCTTGACCCAGCTAATTGGTATCACCTGAGAGTTACAGCTCATAATAATGCAGGATTTGCTGTTGCTGAGTATGAGTTTGCTACGCTTACAGTGACTGGAGGTAGACTTTCCAAATATCGAATTAGAATATCATATTAATAGTTGAATAACAATATTTACTTAGTTAATATCATGAGTAAATTATTAACATTTTTAGATAAAAGCCAATTATACTGTGATTGATTTGAAGCCGTCCAGAAGGGAAGTCTGCAATTGTTTTATAGTTTTCATCCTGTGTTATATTACTGCACAACTGATACACTTCTAATTTTGCAGTCATTTTTAGTTGCGTTGCAACTTTAGGACAAACCATCTATTAAGAAAAAATTATATCACCAGATTAACTAGCTCTGTATCATTTGTATGACTCAATTGGACCAGTAAAAATATTATTATTAAGATAAAGGCCATATGCTGAAGATTATTTTCTTAAAGGGATTCTGAAATACCTTGTTGAAACTTGCTTATTACATTGCTATATCTAGCCATTTTATAACAGGAATTTCAGAGACAAGTCAGCTTAAATATCATATGATGCATTATTTGCATTTCACATGAGTATTCTTATAATATGCTGGCTTTTCTTTTAATAAAAGTACAATTATAAATTCATTAGTTGCACTATATTGAGCGACTACACAACACCTTTTTGGTTGGAGGTAAAGAAATATTTTAATGGAGTATTTCTATTTTTTTAAGAATAATTTTCTAAATTTCTTTGTCTATGGATTGAAACATAAAATGTTGAATATTCTTCCGATAATATGCTAAAAATTTTTACATGGTTTCTGTTTCTTACAGCTTTTTGTTTGAGATTTTTTTTTATTGTTGCACCATGGCTAATGCAGTTTTAAGAATCATCAATATCAGGTTGGAGATTAGGATAAATGAGTATGTAATTGAGAATCATTTTAGGGTGCTTTCTCCTAACAGGTGCTAGGAGAAAGTAGGAGTTTTTTTTTAGAGAAATATGAATATTACAGGAAATATGGCCACAGCAGGTATTTAGAGGTGATGGGATGCTGTGTTGAGGTGTGATAGTAGATAGAAAAGTGAGGAAAAGTCACAAAAAGGATAGATATATTAGATAGCATTAGATGAGACAAAAGTATTCTAAACTTAAAGTAAAATATTATTAATTTAACATAAAAGAAAAAAAACTATTCAAAAATTAAATATAAATTTCCAATGTAAATTGATGCTTGAATACAGAAAAATAAAATGTGAGAATGCCTTTAATGCTGAATAATATAATTATATTATATGTCTGCAAGTCTAATAAAAATTTATTATTTTATTATTTGAACTGCAAGCTGATTCCATTATGCATGTTATATCAGTGAATAATGGGCACATCAGCTCTCTCCAAATGTTAAGCAGATGAAATGATAAATTTTTAATTTCGGCATGACTTGTCTGATTTATTGCTGTGTGATTTAAACAGTTAAGGGAAAGAGGACCTGGCCCCACAATATGTGCAATAGTACCTGGCTTTGAGAGTTTAACATGTGAATAATTGAAAAAATAAAGTTGTTTATTTAATTTGAGTATGACAGACAGGTCATGATCTCCCATATGCTTATTTATGAGGTCATTCTTTTCAAGCTTTTGATGACATTTAATTTTGGCAGTTAACCTTTCAAACTGAATTTAGATCCCAGATTTTAAAGTAATTTGTTATGATCAGACTTTAAATATGATTATTTATAAAAAATATCTATCATTAAAAATATTATTTATTTTACACCCTTTTTTAATTCCCATATGAAACATTATTACATAAACAGTACAGATGGAAGATATTTTGATTTTCGGAAGAAAATATTTGTACATTTATTGCCTCGTTTTAAAGAATTTTATTAAATGATGGATCTTATAAAGTCAATGACTTATTTCTGACACAGAAAACTTTTCTATGCTGAAAAGCTAAAAACAAAATTTTCACTTCTTTTTGACATAAGCTGCAGAAACATAATTTACATTTTATGATTGATACTTTAATTGCACATCATGAAATGTTATTATAAAATGTATTTCTGATCTTCTTGATTTTTTAACTAAATAATTTTATTTAATATCTATAAGTCTCTTATAGTTATTCTTTCACTCATTCTTTGATATCATATTCCTATATTGGCAATTACATACGGTTAATAAGAAATTTTCTAACCTGATTTGTTAAATGATATGTAAAGGTTAAAGCTTCAATGACAATTTCAAAGTTAATAATAGTCTTGACTGTGTACATATAATTCACGTGCGATTACATTCATTATGATCAGTATTCATTGTCTTCTCCTATCTTTGGCAGCTATCAACTGCTATCCTGATTCTCTTTGTTCATCTTTACAATAACTATCTTTCAACATTCAGTCTTTACAATCAACATGACAGTAAACCTTGTGTAGAAATACTTGATGAAAATATTGGGTGAAGTTTTGATGAAAGTACAATCAACAGACCTTATTAATATTTTTTGGGTTTGGAAAGATTATCTCTGTTGGTAATTGTTTTTACCATAAAAGATTAGGGTAAACAATTGACAAATCCACTTTTGAAATTCATTTGACATTTATAATTCATATGATAAATTTGAATATTGTGTTAGTATGTATTAAAATTGACTGTTGTTAGGCTGGCTTTCAAAGAATGACAAAGAATGCCACAAATCAAAATATAAATGCAGACATTCAAGAGAATTAAAAAGAATTCATACTTTCAGTATGTGTTTGAACTCCAAAGTCCAGACAGTCATAATATTTCAGAATTATTTTCAAATCAAGAATGTGCCCATGTTTGGATTTTTCCTCATCCAAAGTCATCATTATAAGCATTTTGGAGCCACTTGTGTGCTTGCATGGGGCAGTTCAATGGAATTTTATAGAGTTGCGTTTGACTTCCTAGGCATGACTGGCATGAAAATCTCACCTTTGTGCATCCTTTCGGGTGATTTCGGCTTGCAGGTACTATTGCACCGGCCAGGGAACTCCCCGACCAGGACTCCCCCCTCAAGGCATTCCTAATGAACCTCAATCTGGTCGTTCCTACCGCGGCTGCCATCCTAGTCATTATCATTGCCATCATTGTGATGTGTGTGCTCAAGGGGAAGAGCTCAAACCAGAAAGGTAAGGAGAGCATCTTCCCCTACCCCGTTAATTTTATCTTTATCTCTTCTCTTCTCCCCTTACTGCCCTCTCCCTTCCCACAATCCTCCCCATTGTCATCACGACCCCACCCATGCCCACGATCCCATCAGGCACAATTCCGCCTGAGCGTGACTCTGGCTCAGCCCATGGCACCACGCTCTTCCCATGGCTGCCCAACTGGCTAGACATCAATGTTCTTGTCCCTGTGGGTGCAACTGTGGTGGTGATAATTGTCGGTGTCATTGTGGTGTGTGTCGCCATATCTCGGAGGTCGCGTGGGCCTGAGCAAACTCGTCTTCGAGGTAAAAGGGTTATATTGCTGGGAAATTATGAGTCATCTTATAGGTGAACACTTATTTTTTTAATTGAGGCTTCATTGGTTTCTTGATTGGGTGTTGATTTAAGAGATGAATTGAGTCAGAGACAGCCAAATAGTTTCCGATATTTTATTTGTTTGATGCTTCTCTGTTTCTTTTGTTATTGATTCTGATGTATGTTTAAATGTTTGTAATTTAGAGTCGAGGAAAAAATTATTGGAATCCAAACTCTGGATATAATGTTGATGTGGTTTGTAATCATTAACTAAGAATTATTTTTTTGATTAAATAGGAATGTTGGATTAATTATAAAATTTTTCCCACCGATGGCGACTACCCCCCGACGAATGTATCAATACAACATCGCGTTGTATTGATACATTCTTTTCTACCTGTTTGAGTTTCTAACTTCTATACTTTTGTTAGCTCTTTTACTTTATTAGTTTAATAGACTGCATGATCATATTTGAAGATTTTGACTTAATCAAATGATATTTTCATTGAATAGTAGGACTAGCTTGAGTGTTAAAATAAATTCTATTATTTCAAATTGAATCTTTCTTACACCTATTATAAAATGTACTGTACCATTCATAATACAAATGATGAATTTGAGGACAGTAATGGAATTAATACTTATATTTGAAATATTTTATAAACAAAATAATTTTTTATATTTTTCATTTATATTTTTTATATTAGAAAGATGGGTAGTAAAATTCTTGTGTCGTCTGATGTTAATTCAACATAATGATAGTATAACAATGTTTAAAGGTATCTAGTGTCAGTTATTTTTAAACACAGTTTCCTGAAAGGGTTAGTGTTCTTGGTATGGTATTTTAATTAAATTTTTTAAATAAAAATTTTTAACCTCTCATATAAGTGTTAAAAAATGTCTTCCAGAACAAAAGTCCTTATTCTAATTATTAAAAGAAGTTATTTAAAAAATTACTTTTAAATTTATAGGAGCATTTAACTAATATTTTATACTTATTTCCCATTTTTGTATCACCAAGCAGCCATTTCTTACTTTGATTGAAATTTAGTATGGCCATTGTTGTAGTCAATTAAATGTTAGCTTCTTGCTTACTTTTAATAAATGAAATATCATATACTCAATATTAATTTATTAGGTATACTTTGTTAAATTTTTAATGATGAAATTATTGTCGTAGACAATGATTTTAGAGATAACCTTATTGTATTGATGGTGATAATGTTCATAAACTTAAATAGACCATATCCAGGGAGAGGGCCCTTTGGCCATAAAAATTATTTCTTGTACATAAGTGACTAGATGCAAAAGTGAAATGATATTTTTTATAGTGTTCCAGCAGTAGAACTTACACTTGGATGGAGGGACAAAACACAGTACATACAAAAATGTGGTAATGTTGTAATTGTACATTAAAGCTACCTTGATTGCAAGTGTGTATGTACATATACAGTTGATCAAGTTGAAACCTTTTCTTCTTAAAGTATGCCATTGGGTTAGTCTTTTCCATAAGTCAGGACCTATTGCTACCAGGTTTTAAGCTTTTATTTATTTATTTATTCATTTTAATGTTCTGCCAAACTATATGGAAGAACAATTGCCATTGTTAGAAAAAAAACATCAGTCATAAGAAACAATTTGCAGAGTATTCATTAACAAGTCAAAAATCTAATGTTACATTTATTACTGTATCTACTTTTCATTGTGAATTTTACTTGTCTTTAGGTTGACTTTAGTCTTAAAAATACCTTTTTAAAAGGGAAATCTATTATTAATCCAAGTTTATTACTTACTTGCTCATACACTGAAATTCAGCATAAAAACTATTAAAATCATTTTGATAACTTAGCATATTAATAAGTTCCGTAAATATTATCACAAACTAATATGTATGCCTTTATTGAAAATTTCAGATGATGTTGTTTACAACCAATCTGCCGGAGGAAACTCAACCATGGACAAGAGGAGGCCTGACTTGCGAGATGAGCTGGGTTATATTGCTCCACCGAACCGCAAGCTGCCACCCGTGCCAGGCTCTAATTACAACACATGTGATAGAATCAAGAGAGGTACAGTTATAAGTAAGAGAAACCGTTTCCTCTGTCTTTCTCAGCATTTCTTATTCTTGTCTTTGCCATGAAGAATGTGCTGTATAAGTGCTGAGAAACCCAGTTACTTCTATGGAATTAGAAGACTATTATCATTTCAAGCATGTTAAAGCTGCCTGATGCCTTGGTGAATGAATGTTGGCATTGATGCTCGCATTTTATTTAGCGACATCTCTCGTTTGACATTCCCCTGGTCATCTGGTATCAGATCCTATTTTTTCGCCATTCTATGGATGGATTGCCCATTTTGGTGTGTAGCAGTGTTCATTCAAGTCTTCTGCTTGACCAGTTACTTTATTTGTTTTTCTTTGACATTGGTTTTGTAAACTTTCATTTTATTTTATAATTGCCATTGGCTAAGTTCCATGTTGACTTAATTTGCCGACCCGAGGGAAATGTGGGAATTCCAAAGTCATTGTTCCCAACATTGCTTTTTATCAGAGTGGCTTCCTTTGACACACATTGCCCCGTGACCCCCCTCCCCCCCACCCCCATCTCCTTCCTCCACCTGTATATAAGAATCATCCAAAAAACAGAGAAATTCTTTACAACACTGAATCATATGAATATTTGTATTTTTGATATTCCATTCCACTTAAAATGAATATCTGACTAAAATATAATAAATTCATTCAGAGATGCCAAAAGACATAGATGGACACTGGCGTACACTATTCTTTCATGTTGCAATGGACATTATTATGGACACCTGCAAATGCTTTAATTAATCTATTCACTTTTCCCACCATCTATAAATTAAAAAAAATGGTTTGCTGCAGTAACCTCAGTTCTTTATATAAATAGTACCTACTTAAAAAAAAGGAGTAGGAAAATTTTAACACCAACTCTGTGAGCAAATTTGAGGTTTTTACTGGAGTCTGATTTTGTTTTTTGTTTAGTTTTATGCTCAAAATTAAAGTTTTGCCCAAAGGAAACACAAGCATTAATTTTTGTTTCTTAGTTTTGAATTTTTAATTTTCACAACGATTGTTGTCCTCGAGTTGCTTGTTAGCACTTTTCCTTGCAACGTGAGGTTGCATGGCTACAATCAGATTCAAACTAAAATAATGCCATTTAGGTTTTCCTAGCCTTTTCAAAATTACTTTTCTTTTTTATAATAAAAATTGAACAATTAGTTGATGTGACGAGTTTTGACATGAATGTATATGCCAGTAAATTAAGAATCTCTGGTCATAAAATAATTTCATCTGAGATGTTAAGATTTTATTCATGAAATATTTGCTGAGAAAAACAGTCAACCACAAGAAGGACTTAAGGAAAATGTATTGACAGAAGAAATTATGACTAAATGATAGTATATAACAAGGAACAGTGAATGATATTAGAGAGACTGGTTGCCAAGTGGGGCTATTGGCTTTACTCAGAAAACTAGGCTGATATTTGACATGAAATGTAATATTTAAAAAAACCTGAAACATTTCTACAAGAATGTCATCTCATATAACGTATTGCCCTATGTATAATAGCATTATAATGAAATGCAATGGCAGACAGTTTTTATGAAAGGTAACAGAAGAGTGAATCTAAAGGGAAAGAGAGAAATACCTATGGAAGTGAAGAGTAAAGATATCTTAAATGACAACTCAGTTCAAACTTGGCATCAGACAGATGGGAAATAAGCGATTACTTTTGTTGACATAAAATACTAAAATCATAAAGAGGACTCCCATTTCAAAAAGTAAACACAAGCAAACATATATTACCTTCAGTTTGGGAGTTATTTAAAATAAATTGGTGGTGAAATACGAATATTAAATGGAGTTATAACTGGAGCTGATAGTTTGGCACATAGGGTGTCTTGATGATATTTTTACATTGCTCTAAAAAATTTGGGTTGGTGGATGCCATGGAAAGTTGGGAGTTGGAGGGCTTCCAGTACTGTTGTAGATTCAATCATCTAACTTTACGAGGTCGGTTCAATAAATATGAGAGTTTTTTCAATAT
>WURS02000014.1:3104434-3118899 GCA_011762765.2 Rhinocypha anisoptera | reverse complement strand
AATTCACCATAATAGATTGTCAACAACACATCAGTGTTCACAGACTGTTTTATGCTTCTTATGAGGAAGCATGTTGAACTTATCTTGCTCCTGAGTTGAAATGTATGTTCTTCCCAAGATAGATTTCTACTTAGTGAAAGCAAGTACTTTCACTAAGTAGAAATCTATCTTTGAGAAATTGGTTCACCACACGATCCCGTTATTCTTTTTTCCCTTTTTTGTAAGTTGACCTATTGTTTCCTGAAGTTCTTTTACCTAGTTTCCTGTCAAAGTTTCTGTGTTCCATTTTTGCGATCTCATACAATTTTTTATCCTCTTGAATCGCACAAAACATTTCTTCATATGTCCCATATATTCCATATCAACTGTCCCATATGTTCGTTTGAAAAAAAACTGCTATGGGACCTAAGGTCATGGGTCTGAGCCTGTACAATAAACTACCCTTAGTGCTGAAAGAGCCCATGGGCACTTCTGTTTTTGCATGCAGAGTAAAAGAATTCTTATTGAGCAAGTGTTTCTATAGCATTAAAGAAAACATGGAACTATGAAGCTGTATCTCAAATTATATGAACACTTATATTTTTTTAAATGTTTTTTTCTATTTTTTGATGCAGGTATGTTTTATCTGAATTTACTGTTTGCTTACTTGACAAGTGATTGGTTTATCAATATCTGATTTGCCTTATATCTGTAAAACTGATCCTTGGGTAAATAACAAATATTATTATTATTATCTTGATTATACTATTAATATTACCAAAATTAATGACTATACTAAAGGTTACTCATCCTGGAAGAGGTAAGATCAAATACAAAGGCATTACATGATTAAAATAACTTGATAAAATAACACTTTTCCCCATAACGATTTCTTTACTGGTACGACTTGGGTTTTGACAATACACTGTTATCATCAGGTACTACTACCATACCTGACGATAACAGTGTACTGTTGAAACCTGGGTAATACCAGTAAAGAAATTGCTAACTGGAAAAGTGTTATTTTATTAAGTTATTTTAATCGTGACAAACTTCCACAACATCATGACTGAATCCACCCAATTAATTGACATGATTTGACTTACCTACCTCTATGATATACATGAGTGAGTGTTTCAATACAAATTACCGATAAAATACAGATGAATGAATGAAACATAAAGGGTTAGATAAATTGTATTAAAAAGTATCAGAAAGATAGTCTTTTACATCATAGATTTTTTTAGCATGAATTCTTTCATGTGGAGCTTAAATTTTCTTGAAAGGAATTGTTAAAAAAAATGAATACAGTGGTCCACATTGGCAAAAGGTTCTAAGTTAATCGATTAAATGTGTCGTTATTTGATCTTGTTTTGTAGGTATACACTACACTATATTTTTTTAAATACTTTGAATTTTTTTATGTTTTATATGTTGTTTGATTCTTCCTTTTTTTTAACTTGATAACCAGGGTCTGCTAGGAATCTCCCTGTGTCTGGTAGTCCTGAACCTCCTCCGCCACCACCTCGGAACCATGATCCAAATAATTCATCATCATTTAATGATTCCAAAGATAGTAATGAAATCTCTGAGGCTGAGTGTGACCGTGACCAGCTCGTGAACCGAAATTATGGAGGTATGAATGCATTTAAATATGTTGTATATTCATTTCGGTCATAATATTCAGGATTCTCACAAATGAAAAACAAGATTAAATTACAAAGTATTTTTTTTCATTAATAAGGTTATTTGTATCTTTAAAATAAATTCTCCTTTCTTTGTTTAGACTTTGCAGTCACTAGAATATGTGTAGGTACTAATTTAATCCTTGTAGTTCTCTCACTGTTCATGTAAGCAAATATAGGTACCATTTAAGGTGTTAATATTCTTGACTGTTGAATGCTATGTTTATTTTTATTTTCACTGATAATATCCAACCACTGTGCTCCAAAGTGAAAAGTAATATTTGTTAATTTCATATTTTAATGGAACAATTATTTCTGATCCAACAGGAAAACCTATTTTAATTTCTTCCAGCAGTGTTTTTAAAATTGATTCTTTTAAATTTAATTACACATGGAACAAAATCCTTACTATTTGTAAGATGAATGTCAATATACTCACAGTTCCCTGATATTTTTCAGATCTGTATTTTGTTCAACTTTAAAGGCATAATCCAAAACAGGTCATTAACTCTTCAAGAGATTCTGATCCATTTGCTCATTTGCCATAATAGTTTCTCATAACCTTCACCTTTTTAGTTAGAGAAAAGTGGTTTTGTGCCTTACCTTAATTTCGTTAGCACAGAGTGCAAGCCATTTCACTGGTCTCGGCCTGAGGATTTATTAACAAAAGAAAGATTTCACAGTGTTAGTCATAAATCTGAATTACCGAAGGTACATCTCAAATAATGTTTGCTGAAAATTTGAACTATTTTAGAATTCCAGTATAAAGGGATACCACTAAAGGCTTATGCATCATGTTATTTATTTCATAAATGACAGAATATTATACTCTTCTAATAAGAAGTTTAATACACTTTAAACATATTTTATTACTCACATTATTAAAATAATTTTTCATACAAGCATCTCTGTAAAATGAAATGTAGATATGAGAATGAATTTTTTACTCTAAGGTGAGTCTTTAAGTCATTTCTGAAATTGTCAATGTTATTGATATACTCTCCATTACATGCATCCCTTTGACTTTCATCACGTCTTTTCATACATGCAGTGCTGAGTGCAGACTCATGTCAGAATAGTCAGTGGTATTTTTCAAGTGCTCAGATAAGTACTACTTACCATTTGTTTGTTAAGCAAGGTCTGTAAACCACTTCCTGGAAACTAAATTTGTACAAGAAAGTTCCGTGTATGAACATATGTACTAATAATTGTTCAGGTATAAGGTGCCCAACATGGTTTAAATTGTATGCTTTTTATTATTGTCCATGTTAAATGGTTACATATGATAATAATCTCTATTCTGTCTCAGAAGCATAGCATTGCATGTATGGGAGATGTCAGTTACTTACACAAATGGAATAGTTACACTAAAATAGATGTTGAGCAGTCTGAAATACTTCATTCACACTATACAGGCACTTTACAAGAAGGAATCTATGCAATTGTCTTTTAAATGAAACAAGTGTTGATGGAGCTTATAAATTAGCAGGAAATGCAAATATGTAGCTTTATACCAATCACTTTTGATCCTACTGAACAAACTTTAAAGTTCTGTAGCAGTCTTTTATTCTCCTAGCAGTAATAACTGCATTTCTTTCCAGATGAGGCCACATTAACTCTTAAAAGAATGACAACATTACATGCATATATGGGTGGTACAGTAAAAAAAACCTTAGTTCCCTATAAATTAGCTGACAAAGATCTTTAAAATGAGAATTATATATTTTAATTATATATCTGAATTTTAAAAATAACAATCAGCAGGGGCCCTAAACCCCATAGGATAACACCTGCTGAGACATTTAAATAGAAATATATAAAATTAAATAAATTTCAACTTTTTTTCAGCAATTCATTCAATCCAGTGCATTCATTAATAGTTTTTTTCTCTGAATATTTGCAAGAGGTTCCTTTTTCATGAAGTTCCACTCTATTTCATTGAAAAAAGGGTGAAAATAAAATTTCAACTGTAAAGAGATAGTATGTCCTAGGTATTCAGAAACTATGACATCTGAAATTTTCAAACTATCTTATCTCAATCTTCTAAAAATAGTTATAGTAACAATGATATTACATACCTGGTATTTATCGTAATGCATCCACATCCCTTAAATCATTAGAAAAATACTATTTTCTTTTAAAAGTCTCAACTTATAGTGTTTTCCATGGTTAGGTAAAAGATGTATGCTAAGTTTGCATTCCTTTTCTGAGTGAAAGATTTTTTTTCAGTCCTTTAGTATCTTTTCAAGTTTCCTTAAAATGAAAAAATTGTTCCTTATAGTGAAAATAGCAGTGTTAATTCAATTACCAGGAATACAGTTGCGATTCCTAAGAATGACAGAAACATTATGAGATTACACAAACATTTATTATATTAATTATTTATTGCTTGTGAACTTGTATATACTTGTTTACAATTATATATTTTTTGGAATAGAATTTTAGGGAACCATACATGAGTAATACTTTTGGGGGTTTAAAATATGAATCTCAAAAATTCATAATATTACAGTCAATATGTATTCTTTGTAATTAATAACCACCAGAGAGATTTGGGTTGAAATATTTATGCTACAACTCCTTCAGTTATATGTTGGTGTAAATGCAAATTGTAATTTGTAATTGAAAAATCACAGCTGAAGAATCACAGTGATTTCATTCCCTCTTATATAGCAACCAATTGAAGCTTTTATTTAATAGCTTTAAAAATTACAAAGCTGTTAATTCATTTTTTGCAACCTTAAATTTTGATTCTGATTTTTACTCTTATTTTATCATTTACTTCATGGATGCTCAGACATAAGACATGGGCGGAGAAATACCCAAGTTTTGACATTGGTGCAAAATGACCTTTGCTGTCTGCAGACCCAATAAACCCAACAATACTACTGCTTAACTTTTGTGCTAAAATACTTGCCCACCATTGGTATTTCACATCTCAAGATAAGAAGTATAAAAACATTTTTCTTTTAGGACAGAGTAATAGGTAAAAGTAACAATTTTTAGAGTTTAGTTCAGAATTTATATCCTGCCATAGGTGGTGGAAAATACAGATTATTCATTGCTAATTGATTTTCGGCTTCAATGTGTCAGATGAAAAATATTGACTATAATTAGAATGCAGGGTTCTAAAGCCTGGAAAACTAGGATCGAACTATACATTAGAGATGTGAAAATATCAGCTTTATTCCTTGAGAAATTGAGGGTTGGACTATACATAAGTTTATATGTTAATTATTGGAAAATTATCCAAGACTAGCCAGCAGCACAAGTTACCATTTTTCTAGTTTTCATTAGCTTCAATTTCCTTCATATGTTAAATTTGACTTGTTCATTTCCTATTTGTCTTCTCCATTCATCTTTAGTCCTCATACTACTGGATGGCAGCAAGTGAATCAATGGGTTAATGCAACTCTAATTTTTGGTCAAAAAACTTAGCCTTTAATCCCATTCACCTTCCTTTTACAGTTTTGCTAAAAGTGATAAAGGAATGCTTGGTACAAAATTCATGAAATGGTGAACTCCTTATTCAGTATATAAAAATCATGTAAAATATTTACTATCTCATTGATGTTGGATGCATCATAATTTAATCTGAGGAAAGTTCTTTTTTGCTCAAGTTAAAAAATATTTGTTGTAGTAGTCCTAGCCTTGGTCTGCATTATGGAGTTGTACATTTATTGGATTAATATGTTAAGAATATTTTTTGATTCACATAATTATGAAAGAAACATTCATGTGCAGAAAGCACTTTTTCTGCACTCAAAGTATAAGTATGCAACACAGGTTGAAACCAATAATTGCTAATTGAATTTTAACTTGTATATAATATATTATATACAAGTATATACTTTCAAACCTATTAATTATGATTATATTTCAGTTAGGTAAGTGATTCAAATTGATTTTATCTCCTCTGATAATATATTTTTATTCTGAAATATAACAAAAATTAATTTGTCAAGTTTTAGGTAAACTGGGCAGTTTTATTAACAGGCAGTGATAATATGATTGAGATTGTTTATTTTAAGGAGCTGAATCCCTAAAGTTTTTCTTAATTACTAAGTTCATGTGATAACCTTTTTGCTTTGCTTTTTGTGTATGCATGTCCTAACTATTTGGGTTCTACCATAAAATTTACTAATACATTCATAATGAAATTGTTGCAGTCTCTAATCCAAGTTCCCTACTCATTGAGGAAAATGATGTATTAAAATCTTTTATGTTTACCATGTATGTAATTAACAAACTACCTGAAAAATAGTTACATGACATATATTTTATTTGTTTTAAGGAAAATGAGTGCCAATACATCAGTTTTTATAAATATATGATAATATATTACTATTTTATGATTGCCAGTCAAACTGAATTTATTCTCAAAGTAACTCCCCATGACTTATTCTAAGCACACATACTATAAAAATTGCCACATTTTCCACCATATAGGAACCAATGGCATTTAAGATGCACTTTCAAATAAAAATTTTTAAAAGAAAAATATTAATTTCAATATTGAAGCATAATATATTATTCAATATATTATTTTAATAGAAGAAAAAGATTTGGAAGCTATTTATTCTAAACCTCTCTTTTGTAAAAGAACAAAATGCAATAGTGTAATTATATATATTTTTATATTAATTAAAACCATAAATTTTTGGGCTGACTAAAATTTCAACTCAATTTTGATTACCCAAGCATAACATGCGTATCATAGTTTAGGTTATATTTAGGGGAAAAAGTGAATCCTCAATGTCAACAAATATGGTATATGCATACATATATTAATGTAATTTATAATTTATCTAATGCAGATATAGCATTAGATAAGTGAATTCCTATATTTTTAAGCAAACTCTTATGTGGATACTAATTTGCAGCAATGTGTTAGTTAAATTGAACTTTTTTTGCAGAAAATCCTTTGCAATTCTGGAAAGGTCAGAATAGGGCTATAATCTCAAAAAAAGCAAAATGCTTCACACCTTGATGTTGATTTTCTGGGATTTTATAATGTTACATATACCCATAGCTCATCATATTTTCTCTTTAATTGCCAGTTTTAGAGTGAATAACCTAGCTTGTATTGATGTCTGAGGATCCACCAGATTTCATTATGGGTGCACAGAAAAGAAGATGCATAGTGAAAATAAGCTAGGGTATTCCTTACAGTAAAATGCATTGAAATGATCTAAAATCCAATGTTGTGAAAAATAATTGCATAAAGCATGCCTCAGTTCCCAAAAATCATATTCCACAAGAATTTTCCTGTTCATACTACTTGGTGTAAACTTGTTGTTCAAGATCTTCCATATAATGCCTCCTAATGTAAAATATTGCTAATAATAATGTATTTTACTCTTGCAAAATCCAGCCAATTCTGCAATATGAAGCTGAATTATTTTTACTGTTGCTATGTAACATTAGGAAAGAGCAACATTTTAATACCTCCAAAAGTTTTTCTCTGTGCCACCCAAAAATTAATAATTTAGCAGATTGAGTTACAAGTGAAGTCTTCTCAGATGTTCATCTAGGTTAAGTTACATCTTGCCAATATTGATGTGGAATTTCCCTGACTCTAACAACAACAGTGTTGGTTGAGTATGTTTAATGCATTACCTGGTTTATCCCCACATGATAGGAAATGTTAGAATCAGACTGATCATATCATATTTGAGAAAGTGTCAGGTCATTCTATGTTATTTTATGATGTAATCTACAATTTTATCTCGAGTTATTTTTTGATTAGGCCAGTGATTCATGTCACACATGGAAAAATCAGTGGTCAATATCACAATTGTACCATGTTACCTCAATAAATATATTTTGTCCAAAACTGGCTACCTAGAATTACCAAGGATTTTTTGTAAGATGTAAAAACTTGTTGTTATAATGCTTAAGAAGGAAATTTATTTGGTGAATATAAATTTTGTGAAAAATGAATTTGTCCTACTTTTGAAAACTGCTATATATTTAAAATTATATGAAAGTTGATGTTTTCATATGTTAATAGTACCTCCATTAACAATAATGGATCTCAGAAGTTTTGAAACCCCTCCTCTTACTTGAATTATTTGTTTGTGATATGCAGGGGAGTATGTTGATATGTTCTCATATTGATAAACTAACAATATTTGTCGTTATATGCTCATATTTTGACTCACCATAAACTATTAATGCTTCTTGATGCAACACAAGGAGTAAGTGTACACACTTCTTTTGAGGTTTTCCTGCTTGTGTCAGTGAAATTGAAAATGAAGTTATATTGTTCATTTCTATTGATTTGCTTTTGAAGCTGTATTATTTAAAGGGTTAATATAAAATTCACCAAAAATATCATCTAAAAGCTTCAGTTTATCACATTGTGCTATTAAATATTTTCAGTTTTGAGCATTTTCAGTGGTATATTTGTTTTGCGTATTGTCCAAATTTGCGATGTTTTATCATTAGCATGCCTTAACAACAATTAGTTTTCTTGTAAAGTGTATTTGTGTTTGTGTTATGATTGTTGAATGGTTGCTGGTTGAGTTTATGCAATTTTAAGCCTTTCTGCTGTAGTTCATCATAGTAGTAGAAAATACACAATTATTTTGGGTAATGCTTATTGCATTTTGAAGTCATTAGTTATTCTCATTATAAGGAGTAAATAATTTTTGTTCTTTACTTATTTATTATATATAATATTATATATATACTTCCTCAGTTGGAAGTGTATGGGAACTGTATTTTTCATTTCGGTTTCAGTCAGTGTCAGGGCCAACACCAAGGATGGCATGACCACTGAAGAAATGAGAAAACTCATAGAGAGGTCAGTGAATGACTTCATTTCATATTTTGACCCTGGGATTTTTTAAGAATATTTTATTTTGAATTTATCCACCACATATGATAACTCAAAATATCCTTAAATATTTGAGTGTCCCAAAGTTAAAGTGTCACTAGGGATGTGCGAATGTTACAATGTCAATATCTCTTTATTGAAGTCTAATCAAACCTAATTTAAATTCATTATGAAGATGTATTAGGAAATCTATTTAATTCCCTCAGACTTTAACCTCTAACTGTGTTTTAATTGTTTTTTTACTGTTGGCTTGTTCTTTCTTCTTAAAGAAACAGTATATTAGTGCAGAGAGTTATTTAGGATGTTAGAGACAGTTATAATATATTCATGTATTTGATTTTAATAATGAAGTGTTCAAAGCTATGAAGACATCATTCAAATGTAGGTATTCATGGGAACAAACATACAAAAGGATACTGTATTGATTTTTTATGCTTTGAACTGTTTTAATTTCATGAGAAAGAAATTAGTAAACAACTAAGCATCTCAATATTTTTGCAGTAATCGTTTAAAATTACATAAGTTAATGATTGTCGGTAAATGTCAAAAGATAAAATTAAAAAGACTTGCAATAGTTCATATTTCTGTAATATTTTAATAACACTTCTACAGTGGTTCTCTTTTGTTTACATTTACCCCATTACTCATTTAATTTTATTATTAAAAATGTGACTAATACCTTCTTTAGTTTTTGACATTCTGATTTTGCCTTTATTTTGACCAGTCATTGGTGCAATTATTGGCAATACTAATCTATAATGAGCATTCTATTAATTATGGGCCTTTGCCCCATTTGTTACAGAAATGTAACTGTCTTAGCTGATTGACTCTTTTCAGTTTTAATCTGTTATTTGAAAAGTTTCTTTTTTAACCTACAGAATGTTCGCACACCCCTAAATGTAATGCATGGAAGTTTAATTTAACTTAAAAATGGCCCAGGTGGAATATCCTTTGGAGACATAACAAATAATTGCTTGAGGGTGTATTTTATAGTTGTTGCATGTTTCACATAACAGACATGTATGATAATCATGCTAAAAAGTACTTACACATATGATTTGCTGATTGAAACAGCTTCAGTCACTTGATTCATGACTTAAATGTATCTGAAATTATCAGTATTGTATTATTAATATCTCAGTAAATTTTCTTGAAATTTGGATAAATACATTTTATTACAGAGATATGAATGTTCAAAAAGTCACATCACTTCTTGGACGATTAATTGTGTAAGGGAAAGTTATATGCCATAAGAAAGTAACTTTAAAAATAAACACAGACATGTTTTGGGATCCTTGGAAAAAGTTTTGTAATTCCTGTAATAATGTAAGCCAATTCATATGTGTATGTCTTTAATTGCTATATTGTGGTCACAATAATTCAAAATCAATATCTCAAAATACCACCATTATATTTAGCATTTTTATGAATGGTAGAATAACTGGTTACAAATTGGTCAACATGATAATATAATAATATAATATAATTTATTGTTTAGTAGGTCAAAATGACATAGAACTCGTCAGTATATAACAATTACAATATCACAAGATAAAGAGAGTGATAAAAGAAATCATAGCACATACAAATACATAAAAAGGTCATGGAAATGTTAATAACAAGAAAAAAATTACACTTGAAGCTTATCATTGAAAAACTCATCAATACTGTAGTAAATTTTACTTTGTGGAAGTTTATTGTAGGTTTGAGAGGTAGAGTGATGAGGACCCCACTTTGAAGAGGTTAGATTTTGACTAGTTAGATGAATATCTTCTCTACCATGGGTCATGTACTTATGAACAGTAGTGTTAGTGGGGAACAGTGAGGGGTTATCTTTCACAAAAATAGAACACTGAAGAATATATTCAAGGGAGGGGTAGAATTTCAAGATTTTGAAATATTGGCCTACCTGGAGATCTGGTAGATACCCCAAAGATGGTTTTAACAGACTTTTTTTGTAAAGAAAATACTTTCGAAGCAGCCCTTGAATTACCCCATAAATACGAAAGTGGATGTATGCATAGTAAGCCATTTTCAAGGTTATCATGGAGGTAATTTGTGCTAGCTTTCTTATCATGAAAATTCCTGTAGAGATTTTGTTAGTTGTGAGTGGTCCAGTTAACATCCTCTCTCAAGTGGAGGCCCAAAAATTCCACTGTTAAAGAGCGGCGAATTATATTATTGTTAACTTTTAGCAAAGGACTACATAGGGGGGAAGATATTTTGCAATGAAATTGTATGCAATGGGTTTTGTTGTCATTTAAAGTCAAATTGTTTACTTGACACCATAAAGCCATGTTACTAATCGTGTTTTTTGTGCTTACTATTAGATCAGATAAAGTGTTTTCGGAGTTCAGGGAAGAAGTATAATTGGCATGCAAAACTGTCTTGCTATATGGCAAAGAGGGAGGTAGGTCATTTATGAATGTAATAAACAAGAGAGGCCCAAGGACTGATCCCCGAGGAACTCCACAGTTAACTTCCAATGGAGTTGATCTACAGGAATTTGTTCTCATAGTAGACTTGCATCTCATCTGGACGATTTGTAGGCGATTAGATAGATATGACATCAGCCAAGAGTGAGCCATGCCAGAAATTCCTAGGCTTTTTGGATAAAATTGTATGATCAATTTTATCAAAGGCCTTACTAAGGTCATAGAACATACCAATGACCGGTTGGTGGTCATTTAGTGATTGGCATATGTGGTTAATTAGATGGAAGGCAGCTGAAGTGGTAGATCTACCTTCTCGAAAGCCATGTTGAGATGTATCTAACAAATCGAAATGTTTCAGTTAATTTACAATGCCAGTGCACATCAATTTTTCAAAAATTTTGGAGTAAAAAACAGATAAGACTGAGATTGGTCTTTAATTTTCTGAATCCTGTCTAGAACATTTTTTATAAATTGGTGAAATTATTGCAATTTTTAAGTTTGAAGGGAACTTGAGAGATAAGTTAAAAATATCAGACAGGGGTTCAGAAATCCAGTTGGCTACAAATTTGACAATGGGCATTGGGATTTCATCATATCCTACTGACCATTGTTGGCAAATGAATTTATAACCTTTTAAATTTTTTAAATTTCAGCAGGGATAGAGGGAAAGAGAAAAATTGAATGCAAAACTTTCTTTAGATTTAGATTAGGATTATTATTACTAGGATTTTTGAGGCATAATTGTTGAAATTAATGCAAGTAAGACTTGTAGATTCAGGATTTGCATCGGTATGTTGTTTAATTTCTTTCCATGCAGATTTCACTGGGTTGTTAGAAGAAGATATGTAAACATCATTCTGAACCTTTATAAAGTCTTGAATGGCCCGTTTGTAATTTGCTAATGTAACAAGATACACTGCACAGAGAGTGTGATTAATGTATTTGCTCTGATGATGCAAGAGGCATACATATTTACCCATGTCAATGAGATATCTAGGGAATTTAGTTTTTTTATTCTTTGCAGTGAAAATAGTGGTCTTAATATGTGGTATGATATGTAAACAAGTAGTGGTATGATACCATTCATACATGACTTTATGTGCAATGTCATTTAAATATTTGATTGATATTTTCAGTGAAACTTCAGAATTTGGAATGGGAAAATTTTTAAAAATTAAAGGAGCTGCATTTAATTCAGAATACAATTTTCCATTTTAGTAATGCATTTAGGACTACATTTAAGATTGCTCTCCCTGAATTTTTATCTTATATCTCCTTAGACTCATATTTGGTGAATCTTTTAGATACTAATATAGGATTTATTATTCTCTTTAACATCATTCCAATTGCATTTTCATGAAACGTATTTCTATATGAACAACATTCAATCATAGTCTGATCTTTTTGCCATAATGGTTAGTCCTCTTAAGGATATTTTATATGGTAACTGATAGCTTTTATATGAAATTGATTGCAAATAATAGTTTAGTAGCATATTATTTCCCCAAAAATCCAACAGTATAACATATAGTAGCAATTGCGAGTATGAAAAATGCATTACATGGAAGCTTTTAAGAGTTACTTTTCATAGTTATATAAAAAATTCCTGCATTCTCATATGTTCAGCTCTTTTCTGGAAGTATAAGGCCTCAGTAGCTATGGCAGAAGAACCATAAATAATAGTGTTGAGTAGAGGTTAACAGTGAAATGAAGCAAGATCTGCATAAGAAACAGTTAAATTGGATATCAATTTATCAATATATGACTCTCATGAAACATGGTTATCAACTTAAAATCCCATAGACTTATCATACTGGGGATGGCATGTCATTAACATTAATTATCATTTCTCTTCATATCTTCATAATGTTACAAACACTAATAGCATTAGATGTTTGTATCTGAACAATTAGATCATTCAAGTCATGCTTAATTAGTAAGTTAACTCTAACCATTCACATTAGATTTTTATAACTTTTTAAATTTATTAATTTTTGAATTCACAAGGTATTTCATTTGTAATCACTACTGCTTTTATTCATTAAACTTCTGTTTTTCATTTAAAAAGACCACTGGGAAATTTGAGATTATGTCTTGTGTTTAAGGTCACCAGCATTCAGTTTAAAGCAGTGCTGTATCTGTCATTATTGTAAGAATACCAACGTTCAAAACTAAATGTCATGGTTATCATACATGTCTTACCTAATTGCTCTTAACATTATCTTAATGCTTAAACTATTGTTGTTGTATGTTGTCTTGAATATTTGCTATAATATTCACTTTTTCATTTCATGATGTACAAAACAAGGAAACCGTAAGTTCTTTCATCATGTACCGAATGTTTACATTTGAATTAGATATTTGTTTTGTATTTGGCTGACAGTAACTTAGTAGTGCATGGAAGTCAACATTTTGTCACTCTGTAATTCTATATTTTGTTTTTGGATGCAAACTTGTGAGTAAAAATTTTTTTTAATTGATAAAAATGTAGAAATGCTTTCTTTTGTTTGTAAGTAGATATTTTATTTTTTTCATTTTATGTAAAACATTTATTTGATTTGATATGATTTTGAAAATGAAATTAATTGAATGGGTAATTTCTGTTGTAACAAACAATGAGTTATTGTTAATGAATATATCAAGGAGCAATCAAATGGCTGTTCACAGAATCAAATGAAGCAATCAAAAATTTTCCTATTGGGATTTTCAATTTAATTTCTCCTTAATTCTAATGAGTCAATACAATACACACTAAATATGTTTAGTTTTTATTTTAAAATTTATCTTAGTCAATTAATAATAAAATTAATGTAAAACAAAATTTTTCCATGACTTGGGTTCTCAGGACAGCTGATGGTAAAAATGACAATCATAAATATTCTTAGCATAAGTTATTGCAAGAATATTTTCAAGTGTAATAACTTACTTGGTTTATTATTGGTTACTGCTGCATGCTTTTTTATCAAATTCAAGCAAATTTTCAGAAAAGAAACATATGATAGATAAGGTACCTATATACTCAACCCGTATAAATTTTGTGTAGAATGAGAGTAGTGTAATTTGAAATCAATTGGAGGTGAAATGCATGAAAGGGAGCATATTTATTTGCTATACTGCTTCCTTTCCAAGAGTTTTTTTTAGTTCTGTACGTATTGTTAACAGTTGCTGTTTTTGCTATCTTTATTGCTCTTGTGATGACCAATATCTGAGGGGGGACAAAAAAGCAATTTGTCATTATAATTTTTTTTCTCGATTGATCTGATTCTCAGAAACGAAGCAGCAGCCGGCCACCACATGCAAAACGGACTCACACCCTACGATACTGTGGCAGTGTAACCTCTAGTCTTCCCTAAATGGCCTTGGTTTTAGAGGGCTTAAGATTGGTGAAGTGTATTGTGACTGAGTTGAATTAGAGGAGGGCGATTTGAGAGAAAGAGGCCCCCCCTTACCCCCCAATCCCCCCTTTCTCCCCCCCCAGAAAAACCCCTCCTCCCCCTCTTGTGTATGCTAGCGCATGTGTGTACC
>WURS02000014.1:3087897-3101496 GCA_011762765.2 Rhinocypha anisoptera | reverse complement strand
TAAGCTCATTAAGAAGCAAAATTTTAAAATGAACAATTCCTCTTTATTACTATAATATATATGTAAACCTTCCTAATTAAAAGGAAAAAGAACCATCTAATATTGGTTTATGTATTTTTACTTAATACCAATGTAGGTGAAACTCATAAATAATTATCAGTGCAAATATTTCACTTTATATTGATGTAACTCACTTAATACAGACGTTTATACTCATAGATGTAGGAAATTGCCCTTTTATACGATGATTGATGTCTTTGAGCTCTTATGTATCCCAGTGATCTCCCAACAGGGACAGAAATACATTCAGGATGACATTTCTTGAGTGCAATTGATCTTATAATTTGGCTCGTTATTTGAGAGATCCCAAAAAAATGGGTTAAACAACGTCCACTCATTATTGCTAAAGAATACTTTCAAATGTATGAGTACCACCTTAAAGGGACATTACTTACCAGGACTATGTTGT
Source organism: Rhinocypha anisoptera (assembly GCA_011762765.2). Lineage (NCBI taxonomy): Eukaryota > Metazoa > Arthropoda > Insecta > Odonata > Chlorocyphidae > Rhinocypha > Rhinocypha anisoptera. The sequence goes on along the minus strand of WURS02000014.1, from coordinate 3,101,027 downwards.
GGGGATGATGGTTATGAAGGACACAGCTAATAATATTATTTAGGGTACATATTAATAAATATTGCTGGAATGTCATCTGCTATGCTGCCACATGTCATTACTTTAGTATTTTTATTATATATTATTCAGTTCTTCATGTCACTTTTAGACCTCAAATACTTTCCTATGTATCACTATTTGAATTATCAGTTTACTGTTATTCTCTATAAATCATATTTTCTATAATTTCATAACTAAATAACTTCCTTTAGTATATTTATTGTTAATGTATCAATGTTGTTTGCATTCATGAAAATTATTGATGTTATTTCATAGTAATTTGGCTCTCTAAGCAATCATAATATTTAAGTTGTAAATGGAGGAATTTCATGAAATCGTGTAATATTTTGATTTTTTTTGGTAAAGGTGAAATCACTGGAAAATATTTCATTCATACGAATACCATTTGTATAATGCCTTTCCTATGAGAACAGGGATCATATTTTAGTTATATAAGTTATTTACTGATTTTTATAACTATCAATAGTAAACCATCTTAAAATCTACAGATTAACAACTGAAATCTTAAATATTAAAATATTCTTAGATTGTGTTTAAACTACAGGTAAATTAATCACAAATAAAGTACAAAAACAAATAAATATGTGTATTTGATAAAAAATAGAATGTACAAAAATACATGAACATAGAGAGACAATTCCTTATGTCCGTACGAATGGCAACATTGATGGCAACTAAATCATTTTTAATTGAGCAGCTTCATTTGTATCCAAAAGTAAAATTAGAAGACTAGCTGAAATTACTATGTTTCTGTAATTAAACCTGATAGCTATCCACTTTAGCTCCTAACATTATGGCAGCTGCAGTCTTCGGCAAATGGTTGATTAATTCTTGAAGATTTCTCCAGCATGCTGTGACAGCAATTGTAATTTTTTCAAGTGCCAACATTTCACAACAAAAAATGCTGAAATAAATCATCAAATGAAGGAATTTCAACTAATCATTCAACTTGGAGTGAAATAGTGATTCCAAACTTGATGAGGTATGTAGTAGATGATGAACTCCACTTCTTCATGCTTAGTTATGTGTTCATCAGTCCTGTCCTTAGTAGGTAGATACATATTTAAATGATACATTCCTATTATGCAAAAACCATCATCCAAAGAAGGGGTGACTAAAGTAATCAACCAAAATTCTTCACTGGAGTAACCAAACAACCAGAAAAACTTGGTCACTTATACTGTTCATTTTCAGAATGATTCGAATTTTTGTCAAACTGTCATTTAACTATGAATGGAGAGTCACCTCATGTTTGATGTATATTGATCCTGGGTGATTTCGAAGTCCAAATTAAAACTTTACTTTCCACTTCCCAGACTTAGAAAAAGATGATTGGGGAGCCTTCTGCTGAAGGACCATGTCATCCACAGTTCCCAAAACCTTTCCATCTTCCACCTCCAAAATTTCTGCATCAGGATGTACAGCAACAAGTCCACCCTTACTCTGCTGGTCAGACATCAGCTGATTGACCAACGTGTCTCTGCTCAGGTCAATAACTCTGCCATTGTTCCCATTGTCATTCTTTTCAAACTCTTCCACCTCCCCATCCAGTCGGTTGACAAAGTTTTCGTCCTCCAAAGATTCGGGTGCAAAATCTCTTCGGAAAGCAGGCTTTGCGGGGCCACCCTTGATGCCGGGACGTCTTTGCGCATAATGGTGCCTTCTTGCCGCTTGATTAAGCCAATGTGCCATTGCCGTAGTGAGTTCGTCAGAGTCCTCAGAAGATTTTGAATTCAGAGAAGGAAGTGAGCCCACAGAATCCGTCACCTCCACAGTCTGCGTGCAGAGCAGCCACCCACAAAAAAGGGAGAGACAAAAAGGAATTGAAGAAAGAAGACATATACATGAAGAGTGTGCTTTGTGCATTGAGAATGAATGTGACAAAAATAAGTCACCCTTCCCAAATTCTAAATTATTGAAATGCAAAATGCAAGAACATACTTCATCTAGGACTTCAAGCAGTGATAGTGATAAGCATTGCTAGAGTCTAATAGAGGTCACTGACAACTAAAGTTACATTCACTAAATATTTCTTGTTAGTTAGGATTATAGGAAATATGGTAAATATTATGTGGATAGACTTGAACGATGAAAAAGTAAATGAAAAGCCAAGCAGCACTAATTGTTAGTTCATTCAATACATTTTTCTTTTCCTACTAAATCAGAGGGTAATATAATTAATGCAATATTTATTGGAATTTAAAATAATCATTTAGCTAAAAATGCAACAGCAGTTTGCTGTTATATTTTGAATTGAAAATTACACATTGATGGACTTGCACATTGTTGGTATTCACAAGCAACCATCAAAAATGGTTGCTTGTGGATACCAACAAGAAACAAATTTGCAGGAAAATATTAGTGATTATTTTTTTTCTACACTCCTACTCTAAGAGGACTAACAAGCTTAGATCTGAATATATTGAATGTAGAAAAGACATTTTGACACACATTTATGATTGAAACATTTTAAAGACATAACCATAACTTTCAAGCAAAATGTACTTGGCCAAATAATGAAATCTCTCATTTAAGTAGCATTTACAGACATCTTGGAATGGTCATCCAGATAAGTATGGATGATTTGGAAATTTTAATGCTTTTCATTTAATTTTAATATTGCCTTCTTGAGCAGATGCATTTAGAAAAACATATGCAGATGTGTTATCTAATTATATCCCAAAGTAAATCGATATTGTAAATAAAATAATGATAATTTTTCTGAAGAATAACTGAAATTGATATGAGAAGATATCAATCAGAACATGAGAATAGCAGATGATATTTATTTAACTTTTATTCATTTTCTTTACATCTTTCAATATATTTCACTTATATGAAAGTTCTTTTTGCATGTCTTTGTCAGACAACTGATTTTATGAAAAGTACTTTGCTATTTCACCCATGGTCATTATAGAAGTTTTTAGATTAAAGTGTTGTTTTGACACCATAAGTGTTAACTACTATGACACTTGTGATAACCAAATATTGATCCAATGTGAAAAATATTGTTTAAGTGAGGAAAATTTGGATGAAATTCAAGTTAAAAGTTGATGATACTACCAATCTAATTTAAAATGCCTGTCAAAAGCATATGTCCATGCTTAGTGAATGGTGCCATGCTTTCAGAAAAAAATTAAAATGTATGTTTACTAGTGCTTCCATAACAATAATACCCAATAATTGGCCCTTCAGGTGTATAAATTGACACAAATTACTCTTGGTGATAATAAATAGGCTCTAAGTTATACTGATTCAAAATATGAAAAATATTATCTAAAAGCTCTCATAACAATAAAAAATTCTCATTAATCTGCCTCAACCATCTGTTCCTGTGGCTACTCTATTTACTTGGACATTCAAAGCAATGAAATATGTACTCATTTTAAAGGGTAAATTTTGGTATTTTTGTTGCTGTTTATACTGTACCTTAAAGCATTGATAAATGTTATGAAGTTGAACAGTAGAGTGGAAGCAGCCCCATGAAACAATGGGATTCTCTGAAATAACCTTTGCTCAGAACTTAACAATGTGCTTTGTATCTGTGAACTAATTTGATAAATTTATCTTGCAATTCAGCCATATTATGTGTTTAGGTCATGGTTAGTGCCAAGAAAAAGTTAAGAACTTGCAGAGTGCTGGTGAAGAATTTTGTCATGGTTAAAATAGTTACAAAAAAGCATTTTGTTTGAAACAAGCTAAGATTGGAGAAGTGCGTTGAAAAAGAAAAAAAGAAAAGCAAGAAACAACATTAATAGGCTGATATTATGTTAGCACTAGATTATTCACATAAGCAGGATCCGGCCAAAAAATATTATCACGTTAGGTATTTATACTAATTTAAATAGTTTTTTAAATTTAAATTTATACTAATTTAAATCGCACATTTAGATAGGTCAAGTAATCTCATAGAACTTATTAAGAAGAGGTCTTCCATTGTTGCATAACTTCTGTAATTGCAGGCTTTCTTGAGACCAAACTTAGTTAAAGGAAATCACATGCAGAAAATCTTCTTTTTCGATACTTAAAAATTATCATTGTTGATTCCATGCAGAGTAGCAGCTCAAATCACAAGAATTACCTTTACTAATCCTTAAATATCATTAAGTTTGATAAGAAAAGGATAAAGATATTTCACATTCTAATAATTTCTTCAGTTTTAAAATCCCTAGACATGTTACATTCAGCTGAACTAATATTGAAATTACCATTCTAATTAGTCATTATGGCTTTTACCCATGTTATGATATGCATATGATGCTGATATTGTTTTATTAGGTTGAAGTGAAAGATCTTAGGTATTTAAATCTCTGAATTAATATCTACTTGTACTGGAAAAATTTCTGATCAAAGATGGCTCACAAAGGTGATCACATACCAAATGTAATTGACCAAAAGTTAAAATAGCAATTGCTTTCCCAAGGGTAAAGACTTTTTATTCAAGCAGCAACTTACAATATACAAAAAGATCGGCATTCATAATCATGTAGTGCACATTTTATAGTAATAAAGTCTTCTAATATGCAGAGTTATGATATAATGATACCAAATAAGCATCATGCAGCAATAGTTATTCATTAATGCATTAGGATCTTTATCAAGGCATCATTAACAAAGGTTATCATAAAGCAAGACACAATGCATTTAGCAATAATATTTATTTAATGTCCACTTTGATTTCATCAGTAATTATAAAATTGTCTTTTCCTATAAGGAACTCTGGTGTCTGTTAATCGCTAAAAGTTTCAGCAGTTCACTTTAAAGCAAAACTATCAAGCCTGAAATTAATGATAGTTAGACATATCTAATCCAAGTATGGAATCATTATTACAAATCTTTCTTCAGTATAAAACAATAAAAATATACCTTTGTTAGTGATTCCATTTTTGTGTTCTTTTGAAATCTCAAGAGAATCCAAATCTGATATGGGTGGATATGAAATAATAACTTTTTTGATTTTTGGAATCATTATAATAATTTTCCCTTCAGAATAAAACGCTAAAAATATAACTTTGATAGTGATTCCATTTTTGTGTTCTTTTGAAATTCTGAGAGAATCCAAGTTTGATATGGGTATGTATATGAAAATACAGTGTTTTTGATTCATATCTTTGAGTAGAATACTTTTTAGTCATTTTTCATAAATATTTTCTACCCAATAAAAAGGGATTGCGTCTAGTCCATACTACTTGAGTCCTTGTTATATACTTCATATAATATAACTTGTCAACTTTCACTGTTACTGAGTGTCTATATGGTATCAGCAACAAAATTCTTTTCATCAGATTCAGTTGATGGTCCCTGATTCTCCGTCACCACACCCACCTCTTCATTCGAGCTTGTATTCTCTCCCTCCAGTGTACTTTGCTGTGGCTTTATGTCCACCACTTTGAAGTGGAAAACTGCTGAAGATCCATTATTGCCTCTGGTGTATGTTGTCTCATTCACAGTGACCACATGACCATTAATCACCTTTAAATAAAAATTAAAAGCAATGAGAAATAATCAAAAGATAATGCACCAATGTTGGTCACTTGCTATCAAGAGAAACCTCTATTAACCATAAATGTGGTGAAAGGCATAGTTTTATGATGTGCTTATACTTGTGGCTCGGTATGTACACAGTGAGTGTATTTCTTGATGGGCTTTAAGAAAAACATTATAATTGGGAAACTTAAATGTATATATAATGAAATATGAGTGAAACCTATCTACCAGGTGAACCTCAGACCTCAATTCCATCAAATTGGTAACACATCAAACAGGGTTTTCTACCTGTATTTTGAAAGTGGAAAATGTTCCTGTTTTTCATTCTCTCACCAAATGTTACCGGGGCAAAAATAAACCTTATGTAATGAACATTGATTATTCAAATTCCTATTTACAATATTCCGTACTTGGGTCCCTTTGATAGCAACTCACCATCAATCAGAATTCTATTTATATTAGACATGGAAATGGAGATAATGAAATAAATAATATTATTCAATTAGTTTATTATTCATTCATTAAATTGCATGAGGAAATGGAAGAAGGCAAAAAGTGAGCAGAACTAAAATTGCATAATTATTAAAGTTCACAGTACTAGGTGAGATGTGGTGGAAGGAATCCATATACATAAATGAAAAGAGCACTTTTCGAAAAAAATAAGTAATTTTGTGGAAAAGTACTCTTTCATTTATCTAGATGCATTGTTGTTCATTTTAAACAAAGGAAATAGACAATTCGGTAATTGTAGGTCCTCAGAATCCTCTGACAATTTTCAGTTACAGCTATTGTCATCCATTCTACCACATCTCCTGTCCTACCATATTGTTAAACTTGTTAAGTTTTGGCTCCTACATTCTCACCTTGGTAGTTGATGTAGTGTTTCCAGGGATTCCATTCCAAGATTGTCCAATCTCAAAATTATTTGATGCCTCAAAGGATTCTTGAGGTATTCTGCGAAGGACTTCTTGCATTTGATTTCTAAGCTGCCACATCATAGCTGAAATATATTGTAACTATTACTGCAGATACTCTCATTAAATTCCATAAAAACAAGTGGTTTGAGCATTTTCAGCTAGTCTATGATTTTGAAATTTGGAAGACAGGCCTATGCTATCACATGACTTCCTGTTATAGTAAGAATTCTAGAAAAGCCCTCAGAGTCAAGATTTAAGTAATGATAAAAATTAATGAAGAAAGTAACTCAAAAACACCTTGACTTATTATCCATAGCTGTTCTAAAAATCAGATAAAATTCTTCCAACAAAATTCCACATGAAAAGGGAGCTTTTGAATATACTCAACAATAAATAGCTCATTTTGTAAAGACAACACTTGGAATGTTATTCCTAATTGTAAACAGTAAAGTAAAGGGTCATCATTAAAATATAAATATTCATTTTATTACACACATATTACTCTGATGTTCCATGCAATCCATTCTAAGAATTTTTTATGCAGGAGAGGAAAGAGCAGGCAACAGTGCAGTACCACAAGTATAATAAGCATTCTAAATCTTTACCATATGTTCTTGCAGCTGCAGGTATTTAATTTTATCAGGCTTTAGAGCCTCATTGCATAGCACTAAAATCATTTTAAGTGAATAGTATATTCAAATATTAGTTGCATGCTGCAAGTATTGCATTTACTAATTGTCTCATAATGAATTGCATTGACCAATAACTGCCAATGCACCATAATGAAAATTCCAAACCAATAACTGATGCAAAGTATTTTGATGATTATGCCACTTAGCTCACCTTGCATTCCCTGGAAGAAACCAGAAAATGAGCTTGCCCATGGTGATTCATAGTCGTCATCTGATGATCTCCTCAGCCCAAAGTCCTCTTCGCTGCTGTCCTCAACTCCTCTTGGTTTAATACCATCCAGTGGCACAATGACCACATCCTCCTGAGTTGGGCTTCTCCACTGCTGATCTGCAACAAAAATGTATTCATTTACAGGTGACAATTATATTTATTTGGCTATCTTTTATTTAATCTTCTAGCAAAAGTTTACTATCTCAGGCTTCACTTCATGGAAGTTATGAATATCCATGGTTGGAAGAAAGATATTAATACTCTTCCACAGTTTAAAACTGTGGAAAATTACTAAATATCCTTTACTCCAACCATGGATATGTCAGAGAAAGCATCATTCTAAAGAAAATTGCCACTTCATTCATTCAGACAAGGCCAGCCCAAAAATAAGTGGGATCTGGATTGAAATGCCTCTCACAGGACCTGTCAAAGTACAACAAACTTTAATTTTTTTGCACTGCTGCTGCTCAAATGTACTAAATATGATTATTATTTAATCATACTGAGTGGAGTAAAATATACATAGCTTATAGAGGTGGTGGCATAGAAGAAGTGGGTATTACCACCTCTATATGCTATGTACCTCTCATTTGGCTACTGAACAGACCAAGATTCATGACCCAGTGATGAATCTGGTCACCACTAGCTAAGATTCAAACTAATTAATTTTGTGGGTACTAAATAATTGTGAGAAACAAGAGGAGGAAAAGGGAAAGTGACTGATGGGCAAATTTTCACTTGCCATAGAGCTTAGTACTAGGTGGAATCTATTCTCGCTTATAAAACCAACCTGATGTTTTACTATAATATACATAACAGGAATTATTTATTGGTTGCATTATGTTACAAACCTTATAAATAAGTAATAATTAACATTATATGTAAACATTTATACAATATTTGCTTAACATGCAGACCTGAGTTCACAAGTTTAATAACAATATTTTTGGCATGGGAAATGCAGTGATTAACCGCCACCATATTCTACCCAAAGGTTTGTTTGGCATAAGTCTTTCTTGAACAGATATATTTTACAAGCAAATATATATGTAGAGTTTTAAGAATGAAAGCACGATTTTAGTAACCCTAGGCTCAACACAAATGCATTAAAATTTATCGTAAAATCAATACGAAAAAAAAGGTGTGACTAAATGAAAAGGTATAAATAATAATGAACACATTTTAATTAAAATTACCAAATATTAGATTTTACATTTACGAAATGTATAATAAAACCGCTTCGGGAAGCGCGGGACAATGTGTAGTCTCACTGCCTTGAAATCATTTTGCATGTGACCACTGCTCTGGAGAGGAAATGTATGTGGTTTGTTTACAGGTGTCAACGAATGACTTCGCGCGTTATTCACCCACTACGAAATCGCAACGACAACCGCGTGTCAATCCGATAGCTGAGGAATTGAATCGCAGATAAGGTGTTCGCATGATCATGAACGTTCCCAGAATCACTCCCGGATATGAGAGGAATTTCATCGACACCTCCAATACGCTAATACTTGCTTGTCTACCGAACGGCATTCCGACGACGTCTGTCGAAAGATAATTTGCCAGCAATGGCGTGATTTTCTTTTTTTTTTACTTGGCAATCTCTGCCAAATCGGCGTCAGTGGGAATCCCAACCCCGATAGGCGTAGCCGGTCGAGGCCAAGGTCAAGGCGTTTTATTCTCCCTCGATGGCCCTCGGCGAGCCACGTTTCTGGCACTCATTGTGGATGGGATCGCTCCTATTGAGCAGAGCTCATTCTCACGCGTGGACAGGATCCTCTTCTACCTTCCAAACCACCTCATCCTAGAAGTCGACCCTCGTATCGTGTGGAAATCTAGGAATGGAGGTTACCTACATATTGTAATGAGCGTCGATACACTCCTATACCACTGGTCAAAAACTGTTTGCAGGAGTATTTAATGCAGCTTTATGTTTAGAGTACAATGCGACACGTCAACTGAAGAGTTTTATTCATCAGCGCCGTTACTTTTATTAATCCATCACCATCCAAGTCATAAGTAATCAAACTTTCAAATCTTGAAGCTGACATCACGAACTGGTTTGCTATATGCATTTGATTGTATTGCCTAAATTATATATTGAATAAGTTGCAATTGCGATTTAAATTTGCCAATCTACTTTAGTTTATATAAAACAAGTGGATTTGGAAATTTAAATGTGGCAAGTCCATGATGTATTATTATAGTTGTCAAAAGGAAGGACTTATTAAGCAAAATCCAGAAAACCTCGAACGTGTTTTTTTCTCTTGTATTCTGGGTTACGCTACATGAAAATTCCTAGACGATGCTTCGACCCGTTTTTATGCAGCCAATGTGTACCACTACCACAGTTTGAACCAAGGGGCTGAGCGAGTTAAATTAAGAGAGCAAGGTTAGAGTAAGCAACATGTACGTACGAAGGTATTTGTACATCTAGGCTATTCTTCAATGTAAGTACTTCTTTTATCTTGAAATCATATGAAAGCCATTAGTTACCTACTTTGGATCTGAACTTCTATTCAAGTCATCAAGTTAAAAATTTCGTAATTAACTTTTGCATCTAATTGACTTTAGCGGATGGTTCCAGAACCAGCATCCTCCTAACGGGTTATCGATAAAAGTAAATAGAATTATTTACAGGATCGGTTAAATTTTCTTGAGTTATATGATTATCCAGTGTCATTGATCGGAGGGTGGGATACGACACAGCGATCCGGAAAAAGGCTGACAAAAGTCAATTTTGAAAAAAAAATTCACATGGCTCTTGTATGCTTTTAACCTCTTTTTGAAAAATACATAATTTACAACTTTTTTTGACTGGAACTCATACTGAAAATTGGCTAAATGACTGTTCGACAGTAATGTATATATATTACTACAAAATTTTGTTACCACCTTTCTAATTCCATAATTAACCTGTTCTTTGTAGAAGCTCTGTCGCGGCAGGGCAAGCGATTGATCTGCATCCCCTTCCACGAAACTCCCCTTTGACCGTGGGGGGGTTTAAAGGTCAAACGAGCGGCAACAGGTCAGCGTCATTAATCGCCTTTTTCTAGGAATGCGCGTTATCGGCGCCATCCTTATTCTCAAACTCTTAGCGAGAGAGGTCAGACCGGCAAAAGATAAGTGCGTCATCCCATCCAACCCACCCGCCGTGAGGTCGTCGGCCGTCTACTTCCCCTTTCCTCCACCAGCAACCTGTTTCCTTCTATCCACCACGCTCTCCTCACCTCTCTCTCTCTCCAATCTTCTTCCCAGAATTTTTCTTTTGCATCCGAGCCGACGGGCAACGCTTCGGTCACTTCGCGGTCACGCGATCCATTTTCAGTGTATGTGTTGGGCGGCGCCCGAGTGTTTAAGTGTATAATTAAATAAAATTCAAGTCTCCAATTAAGAGGAAAAAAATATTTTCAGTCGAAAATACCTCTCAAATTTATGTACTCTCTTCTTCTTGGAACTGAACGCTATTATTACTCGTATGGCAGGCGAAAAAAAAAGAATCAACATCTTTGTGTCAAAAACAAACAAACGATTCGCAGTCCAAGTTACATGTGACAATTGACTCGTGCAGCACAGAGAATTCCGTGTCTGTATTTCGGCTGTAAAAGTAATTACACACGTTTCACGAGTGTACAAAAAATATAAAAAATAGGGAACACGAGAGATCTCATTCTTTGACTCAAATACATCAAAGAGAATTTCTAAATCTCAGAATTTTAAGCGTAGCGGCAGTGTTTATTATTTCTGTTGACCCCTAAATAAATCTAGAGGCACAGCAACACTACTTTTGTGGCATTGGGAACGCTCATGCCTCTTAGCGTTGGTGTACAACAGTAATAAGTACCTACTTTAAAACACCGAGAAAAATGAAGATAGTTTTCGAGTGGTCCAAGTCGGTGAGATCTCTTTCGCAAGAGCATGCATTATCGTAGATTTCTGAGCACATGATCCAAAACTACATGAATTTTTTGATTTACGCCAACGTTAAAACATCCCATCCCAGACATGTGTTCCTTTCGAGTTTTCTCATGCTTCCTGTCAGCTGGGTATACCGGTAGGCAACTAACAATCGAAAAGCGTGGCTAACCTTACTTTAGAGAAAGGAAAACACACAAAAAAGACGGTCGGTGGTGCACTGATGTTTTTTTCCCAAATCATCGCCTTCTTTTGTCTGCGGTCTCCGTGGAGTCACGCAATCCATTCGGCTGGTGCTTCCGACGCTGTGAGAGCCGCCAGCTGTGCTGATTGAAAGAGGAAGGAAATTACTAACGCCCGCTTGGCGGTCTTTCCTTACATCTCCTTTTTCTTATGAGAGCCGCTCTTACAGGTGAGAATCGTATACGGGGAAAATGTTTGTTGCTATAGTATATAGCAACTAGTGTTGCCATAGTATATACCATAGATTGTCTATGATTGAGAAGTAACAAGTTATTACGTACGTGGTGAATTCCGAAGTAATCAACCTTAGAAATGTTTCATAGGCTCGTTTATTTTCGACGCTTATGGCTGGTTGCGTTTCCACCACCGCGTACAGTGTCGTGAATTATTCTTGTACAAGTGTTTGCCAACCCATCAAGTGAGATAGTAGGCATCGACTGTTTTCGTTTACAGCAAATGAATGCGATGATTCATAATAGGAAATGATTTTTAAGTGGTATTCATGATTATCTGTTTGGAAATTTGAATATTTTACAGCGGTGCATGACAAAAAGATACTGACATGAATGAAATATCATAAAAACTCTTCATCGGTTATCTGAATTACATTTTTGTGCGGCATGAGAGTAGAGCAACATGAGAGTATAATAAAAATATAAAAAGAAAAATATCACTGACATTATTTAATAATGATAATGGACATTAGGCGTAAAAACTGCTCGCTCAGCAAGTCCGATATCAATTGTTATTTTCGACTTCATAATCCAAACTCCCCGTAGGATGCCTTCTTAGCTCGGAGTACACAAATAAATGCTCCGCGTACCATAGGTTAGCCACCCCGGAGTTACACCATTCCAGCCCAAATCTTTGTTCAGAAGACTGCACTGGGCAAAGGTACGTGATTGGGAAATTCTTATCTGCTATTATAAACGAACGATGGTGGTGTATTCTACTTGGTTTCTGCTCAAAATGCGAACGTGGCCGACTTTACGTCAGCATCGAAATCCTCCAAGTTTCTCGAAGGTTCCTTATGCGTCTTCAAGCCTATTTTCATTGTCCTACTGAGAAACTGAAGGTGACTCGATGATTCATTCGCGTTACTTAAAAGTGCACGGGCGACATCGGAGTTTATTGGCGATAAGACTACCGCTGCGACAGTCACCACAGGGCCGTATTGTTAATGATTCGAATAGGCATGAGAAATATCGACCGTGTTGCACAACTTATCACGAAGATTCATAATATATGGATCGGGCATTTCAGAACGGAAGTCAGATCCCACGTCGGTTTCGTCATTTGCATCGAGTACCTATTGAATTGTTGCATTCACATGGGGACTTCGGTACGCAATGCCTTAATTACGTCGCGTCCATCGTGGCTATTTTCATGGCGGCCGGCGGAGCGCGAGCTGTGAACGGAACGGCGAAAGTCGTTATACACAGAACCACGGGCGACAGATATGAACGAGCCTTCGAAGTCGGCCCGCATTGCGGCGACTCTAATCCGACTTTTTGAAATGCCACACACTATACCTTGACCATCGAAAGAAGACTTTTGACCGTTAAATTTGCAGCCAATCGGCGGTCACCTACCATGACGTAT